>JACDJE010000435.1:164514-234952 GCA_016647715.1 Pavo muticus | reverse complement strand
GGCCGCCGCGCTGGCGCTGCTCGTGCTGCTGGCAGCGCCGGCTGGGCTGCGCGCCGCGCCGGAGGAAGAGCCCAGCAGGAACAAGGTGCCGGCGGCCGCGCCGCAAGGAGCAGGGCAGGGAGCCGAGCCACGGGCCGAGGTGAGGCGGGGCCGCGCAGCGCCGGCCTGCGGGAGGGAGCGCTTCCCTCGTGACCTCGAGGCCCCGGGGCAGAGCGGGAGCCGGAGAGAACGAGTGAGGGAGGGAGCGCCCGGGGGCTGCGCGGGAGGGAGGGGCGGGGATCGGGAACGCGGCTCCGCGCTCACATTGTCAAGGTGAACCGTACGGAATGACCGCGTGGGCACGTGAAGACTGCGCCAGAAGGAGGCTTCTCCAAAAAGGGGGAGCGTGAGGACAGAAAACAGAGGAAGTGCAAAAGTAACATTCTAGCAGATAGCACTGTAACGTTCGCCGGATTGTTGCTTCTGGAGCCTCTGGGGAAGAGGAAGTGAAGCGTCAGTTGTAGCGTTGCAGGTAACACGAGCGCTCCCGGTAGCGCATATCCTGGCCTGAGCGCAGCGCTGC
The DNA here is from genome assembly GCA_016647715.1 of Pavo muticus. Lineage (NCBI taxonomy): Eukaryota > Metazoa > Chordata > Aves > Galliformes > Phasianidae > Pavo > Pavo muticus. The sequence goes on along the minus strand of JACDJE010000435.1, from coordinate 234,390 downwards.
GAGGAGGGTGGTGGGAACGGAACGCGGAGGCAGGGGCGGGCTGCATGTGGCCGCCCGGCTCTCACCTGGCAGTTCCGAGCGGCCTGCTGAGGGCTGCCCGCCTTCTGGAGTGCGGCTCGCAAAGAGCTTGCACCGCTCTGTCAGACGTGGAGTTTGAATTGTGGGTGGTGAGGCTGGGCACAGCTGCCCAGAGAGCTGTGGGTGCCCCATGCCTGGAGATGCTCAAGGCCGGGTTGGATGGGGCCCTGGGCAGCCTGACCTGATGGGGGGCAGCCCTGCCCACGGCACGGACGTGGAACTGGGAAGGCTTTAAGGTCCCTCTCAACCCAGACCAGTCTGTGGCTCCATCCTCGTGGGTCTCTTCCAGCTCAGGATGTTCTGTGTGTGATTCTATTGCTATGGCTGCTCTTGCTGTAGCCAAGCAAGCATCCCTATTGTCACCCGTGTTCTGGTTGGCCACCAGCGGTTGAGCTTTGGTGATTTTTAAAGGATGAAAAAAGTTTACCACAGTGTTATTTTTCATCACCCTTTTCTGTTCACCACTTTGTTGAAGAGTGCTCCACTGGCTGTAATGAAGTGATTGTAAGTTATTGAGGTTAAAGCTGGCAATGAATTTTGTCCAGTTTTTTTTATGTGAATAGGCATAATATTGATAAAGCTGGAGCACAGTAGTATTCTTAAGTAGTTTAATGTTTTCTACTTCAGTTATACATGCCAAACAAAAGCCAGCGTTTTGGCAAGCTGAAGATAGAAAGGTTGTGATTATCGTTTTTTTTAATGCTAAAAGAAAGGAATTTAGGGGCCTGATAGAAAAAAAGAAATGGTTTTGAGTCATCATCTGAGAAGCAGTAATTGATAAACTCACTTAGAAAAGAGTTTGTTTAGCAGCTTGTGTGTTTGCTTTCAGTGAGCTACACTGGGGAAGTGGTCCCTGATGCTGTGCTGGACAGCGGAGCTTGGCCAAATGAGCTCATGTTTTTCAGCAGATAAATATTTTTGTACTAGGCCCCCATTGCTTACATGCTGATGGGGGGGAAGTGGTCTTGTGTGTGTAAGCAGAAGAAAGCCTATCTTGTTGCAGCTCAGGACCCTTCTGCTTGTATCAGTATTTAGGATTAGTTTCTTTGTGTTCAGACTTCTAAGATTTTATTCTTGGTTAGGGGGTTCCATTGCCAAGTGGTCACATAGGAAAAAAAAGGTTGTTAGCATACTGCTTGATGCAAGATAGGGAGCCTGAAAATTTCAAACATCAAACCTCAGGCTTCCCAGCACTATTGAGGGAGTTCTGGCAAGTCTCCTGATGAAGCAAGTTGCGCTTTGTCTCTGTTCATGGATGTGTTAACTTTCTTGGCCATTTCTGGTCAAGCACGTGAACAGTAGCTTCGTTGTTTTGGGTCTGCTTTTGATTATAGGTGTCTTAATCTTCATGAGAGTAAACACTGATTGTTGAGGGAAATCTGGAATGTGCTGAGCTGGTTTGAGCACCGGGAAGCCTTAGAGCTGGTGTTCAACAGTGTGTACAAAAATGAGTTTGTGAAAAGTTGCATAAGACTTTAATGGGGCTGAGATGCAAAAATTCTGCGAGGAGATCCTGACAAATTTTTAAAGGATTCCCTTTTCTCCTGAGCACTCATAATTGCTCAGTTTCTGCTTGAAGATTTGAAGAGTTTAGTTCTTAGTATTTGTGTCATAAAATTGCTTACTTGCTTGAGCATCATAATGTAAGCAGACTACAACTGTAGCAATAGCAATATAAAGTTGCTTCTCCCCTGCCTGAGTGTGGTAGTGGTTCTCACATTCCAGGAGTAGCATGCATGGTGAAGTACTGCTTTAATAATCAGAGCAGGTGCTTCTTGTGAAGTGACCACCTACTGATTTGAGGGAGGTGGCAGCCAGTAACTAGGTAATAATAGCTAATACCACATGGAGGGTGTGTAGTTAAAATGCCACACTAGTCAGTGCGATGTGACAGGAGAAGCAGAGAGCTCAGCACTTCCAGGAATTACATGTTCAAGCCTAATTAACTGGTGTTTGTTTCGTTTTGTCTCCTCCCCTGCTTACAGAAGGGGCCCTCGCCAGTTGCTCCAGTTCATCTTGTCAATGAAGAGTCAACTGACAAGACTAACTTGGGCTTTATTCATGCATTTGTGGCTGCTATATCGGTCATCATTGTGTCAGAACTTGGAGATAAGACCTTCTTCATTGCAGCCATCATGGCAATGCGGTACAACCGTTTGACTGTACTGGCTGGTGCTATGCTTGCCTTAGGACTGATGACGTGCTTATCAGGTTAGCTTTCATTTTGCTTTGTTTTGTATGTTTAAATGTGGTGGATAAGTCTGTATTTATTAGTAAACCTTAACTGAAGTGAAATGGAAGGTAGCAGGTCAGCAGGTGTGTGCAGTCTTCTGTTCTGCATAGATTTTGAAGGTTTTTTCTGGGGGCTGTGGCATTCAACTCTGAACTCCAATTAGGTGTTCGCACTCCCTAGATAGCTGTATGCTTTTAAGGAAAAGGAATGGAATTCGGAGAGCCCAAGCAATTCCTTAGCTTTTAGATTTCTTCATTCCTTTTTATTTTTAGCTCCTGTTAAATTAGCGTACCTAGAGAGAGTGTAGGGCTGAGGTCTTTTCCTTCCCGAGGGGAAAGATGCTTAATAGGATGTCACATTCCCCTTGACTGACTGGTGTCTTTGTATGTGTATCTGGCTGTAAAAGTGGAAGATTACGTTCAGTCACGAGCCTTTGTGGTGCACAGTACAGAGCAAAGAGCTGGAAGGGGAGCGAGGTGTCAAATGGCACGTGGGGAGCTGTAGCTTTGGGTGCTTCCACAGCTGTAACCATAGAGTGGAGCAGCCTTTAGGTACATTGGGTGCATCGTGTATTTGGTTGTGTGTGTGCTCATTTCTTAATATGCCCTCTACAGAAATGCTTGAAATAGTGTTCAATGCTTTAGATGTGCTGGAAACAGCCTCTTAACTGGTGTCAGGTCTCAGTGTCGGTCTGAGTGTATTCAGATGTATGGCTTTTGTGAATGCATTGCTGCAGTTATTGTTGCAGCCTTACAGCAGTTTCCATTTGTGCTGATAGCATTATAAAAGTTTCTTCCATTACTTGCTTAATAACGTTAGTCTGTGAGACTTGCTCCACTTTTGCACTGTGTGCTTTGTTTATTTAGTATCATAGGTGATGGTGCACCCTGTGGCCTCTTTTCTTCATCTGTGCCCATTACAGCTCTCCCTTTTTCTATGTGAAGTCAATGCGTTCCCTAGTTGAGGGCTCCCACCTATTTTTTTCCTGTTGAGAAAGGAGCTGGGATTTTCCCTTTCTCTGCCCTTGTTTCCTAGAAACTGTGGTTAGAACTTCCTGGAGTTTTTTGTTTTTGTTGTTTTCCAGCTGTGATTTCATGAATTCCTGCTCATTTAAATTCCCTGTATCCAAATAATCAGTATGTGGGTGTTGGGTTTTTGTTGTTTATTTTCAAGCTGTGCTCGGAAACATTTTTGCCCTTGTGGTGTAACAAGCTGCATCATCGTTCTGATTATTTCACTGTTTTTGTGCTTTGTACGTGGCAAGTAATGCTAGAAACCATTCCGTATGCTGCAGTATTTTCAGCCTTTCAAAAGAAGTTTATATTCTTCTGTTTTATTTGGCTGTGCAGTAATACTGTTATTCATCTGCAAGCGTACTGCAGCCTGATTTTATTTTGATCTGATAAGCTTACTTTGGTCGTGACGGTGTGGATGCAAGCAAGGAAGGATGCACATATTAACATGTTTTCACTTGGCTCGTTGCACACGGATTATGTCAGTGTGGTCCAAACAGCTGAGAACATTAGGTGTGGGGTTTTAATTTCCTTGTCTTTACACAGGCCTTTTATGTCCATAACTGCGATCTTTGTGGAGCAGTCACTCTTGGGTACATATTTCTTCTATTTGAAAGGTAGTTTTGGCTTAGTTTGATCACCTTCAATACCTATAAAAGTAGATGCACCGTGAAAGTAGTTCTTTAGTCTTTGAGTGGGATCGATGCTTTGAAATTAAAGGAGGATTGAAGTTGGTGGAGTGAGGGGGAGAGAGAGAGAGAGGAATGGTGGCTTTCAGGTATTTGCTTCGGCAAAAAAGAAAGGCATGAATTCAGGCAGTTGGATGTGGGCGTGTCTAGTAAGTTTATCTGGTAGAAAATCTCGTTTTGCCTTTATCTGATGAAGAAGGCGGGTCTGAAATAAATGACAAAATGCCATCCAGCATACAGCCATGTAAATAAATAGAATTAATTGATGTGATACGGTATAGCCAATCTAACGTGATTATAGGTGAAATTTCTTGGCGTGCTTGGTGAAAAGCAGGATTTGTGTAGACCTTGAGTGGAAAAATAAATCTGCTTGGGCCGATATGGGAAAAATAATTACATTCATTCTTATTTTTGAAATCATGCATTTGTTTTCTTTTCAGTTTTGTTTGGCTATGCCACTACAGTTATTCCTCGGGTGTACACGTACTATGTGTCAACTGCACTGTTTGCGATTTTTGGCATCAGGATGCTTCGAGAAGGCTTGAAAATGAGTCCAGATGAGGGCCAGGAAGAGCTGGAGGAAGTTCAGGCAGAAATTAAGAAAAAAGATGAGGAAGTAAGTCATAAACTCTCTCTGTGAACTGTGGCTAATGACACAGGTACGGCTTTGAAGTTGCAGAGCAGTGCTGTGTTTCATGTTGCGGGTGTTCAGCCATGGCTGCACTTAATAAGAGCCTGACACTCCAAACGTGTGGTCAGCTGGGCAGAAGTGGCCACATGGAGGCTGTTTCAACAGATGGTTCCAGATCTGTGGCATATCCCACTTCTCTTGAGAAAAGGGGTTTTCCTTGTAGAATTTACTTTTTTTAATGGTGTGTGCTAACAGACTTTATAAATGTTCTGGTCCGCTTCTAAGGAATAGTAATCCTGTTTCTTTGGGTCAGTTTTATCCACTCCTGATTTGAGAGCCACCACTTTTGAAGTGAGATTCCTGCTCTAGATTAGGTGGGAAGCAATCTGTCGTTTGAAACTAGATATCGTTCTTGTTGTAACTGCTATGTGATTGCAAGATTGAAGACTATCAGCAATTGGAGATCAGGGGTGATGTTTGTATATTACATTAAACATTATATATGTGTAGTAAGCTTTAAAAAATACCATCTAATATAAATAACGTGTTAGTAATGCACAGTCAGTGGCTGATAGCATTCCAGATATTAAATTAACAGCTTTACAGTTTAAGTGTTTCATTTGGGTTGTTTAGTTGACATCTTACGTATTTTCCCTTTGTCTTCTACAGCTTCAGAGAACTAAACTGTTAAATGGGCCAGGGGATGTGGAAACGGGATCAACTGTCACCATACCTCAGAAGAAATGGCTCCATTTTATTTCCCCCATCTTTGTACAAGCGTTTACTTTAACGTTTTTAGCGGAGTGGGGTGATCGTTCCCAGTTAACAACCATCGTCTTGGCAGCCAGAGAGGTGAGTGCTGCAGAATGCCCCTTCTTCTTTTGCTCTGCTTGGGTTGTCTGCAGGTAGGTAAAAGAGCATGGAAATGAGGAGTTCCAGGAGTATTGGATTCTGCTCCCAATTGTGGAGGCAGATGTGTTCTGCTGGCACAGCTCTGCCTCCCTCCTGGGCTTCTGAGTAGTTTTCTGTCTGTTCTTTGTCCGCTACTCTTAGCTTCTCTCAGTAGCCTGTGCTTCTGGTTGTCTTCATCAGTCAGTGTTGTGTTTTCCTTATATCAGATCATTTCCTGGACAGTTTCTGTTTGCACGTTAGAGATTTCATGCATTCCTCATGAAGCGAGGCAGTGGCTTTTTCTCCTCTGAGCGGAAGTCTTGCTTTGTTTCCCGAAGGAGAGGTTTGCAGGACTTAACTCCACCTTCCCTAGTTCATCTTAATGCAGGGGAAAATCAGGCTCTTACCTTGCCTTCTTCATCTGTCATTAAAAGATTTTCTTTTTTTCTGTTTCTAATGCTGAACTGTTCTGTTTTATGAGGTGTTTATTACGTATGCTGTAATTTGTAAGCAGGTCTCGGAAACTTCTTTTTGTAGTGGATTTGTTACTGTAGCGAGGTGATGCTCATTACGCAGTGCTGTGTGAAAGCTGTTGCTGACAATACATTTTGAAACCATTTTGTTATCCTCCGGACTTCAAATTCTACAACACTCCCCTCTTTGGTTAATTTTTCTATTGAGGCACCAGAGTATAAAGCACAAACTTGTTGACTTGTTGACAAACTTGAGCTGGATAAAGGAGTTGGAATGTTTTAGCTACTGAAAGCTTTCATTTGCAGTTCTTAGGTTTACTTACGTGTTTTTTTCTTCCTTTATAGTTAAGTTGATGTTCTTCCTGCTGGTGTGTATTGACAGCTGCCACCTTCCCATTAAATGTTACTTAATTGTTCAAGTGCAGCAGAGTGATCCCATTTAACCACCTGAAAATGCTTCTTGGTTGGAACATCCCCAGTACCCCTATATTAGTCAGGTTAACGTTAAGGCCCTCTTTCTAGCTGAAGGCTCTGTTGCTGTTCTTTAAGACAGCGATAGATACGGGAGCAGAGTCAACACTAGGTAGCGTTCCACACACTTGATTCTGTGTAAGCAAGGAGCCAAGCTATGGTTCCATCATGGTAGGAGGTTGTTGCAGAACTAGCAGGCTTTCCATTGCGCTGATGTTTCCTTTCCCTTCTGTGTTTTCTCCTCAGGATCCTTATGGTGTGGCAGTGGGAGGAACGGTGGGACATTGTCTATGCACTGGTTTAGCAGTTATTGGAGGGAGAATGATAGCACAAAAAATTTCTGTTAGGACTGGTAAGTGAAAACTCATTCCAACTGAAGAGTGTATTAATGCTGGTAATGTCTGTGATGTCAATGGTTGCATGTTTAGGAAGAACTTGAGACTTCTGTAAAATCAGCTCAGTGTTTGGGTCTGTGTGTTTTCTGCAGTTTCAGAAAGGGAGGTGAAGGGGTAAATTTCACTGGAAAAGGTGAAATGTGTATTCTATCTTGTTTGTTAAGGCCACAGATGATGAGTTGCTAATCTAGCAATAATTTAATGTGCTATCAATAAGCCCAGCATGGATCTCTGGCAATAGGAATAACCTTAGGTTAAATTGAAGATCCATCTAGCCTGCTCGCTTGTTTAGAGAAGGATGGGCCTATTGCAGTGATACTGCCCCAACTTCTAGCAGCTCCTGGCCATTGCAAGCAGTTGATGGTTTTAATGCCAGCTCACTCAGTATAGTTACCTGCATTGTGCTAGAATTGCTGATCTGCAGCGTCACTCCTAACTCATGGCTTGCTCCAGCTTGATAATATTGTATCTTAATTTTTTTCCACGTAGCCAAATACACAACAGAAGGCATCAACCTCGCTTCACGCTAGCTGAAGTAACACACGTGGTCCTTTCTAAGGTCCAGAATAAGTCTTTGTAGATGAGATGAAACAAAGGGGTGCTGTATGGGCATCCTGACACTGAGCCAGAAATAGCGTCTGCTGCTTCACTGTTCGCAGCATTGGGTTTTAAAAAGATGGTTTGGTAATCGGACTTCTTAACAAACAAATGAGTAAATATCTTCCACGACACCTTATAAAGATAAATGTATTGAACTTCCTCAATGTCTAATTCATTTTTGGTTTGTTTTTCCTTTCCAGTGACAATCATAGGAGGCATCGTCTTCTTAGCTTTTGCATTTTCTGCACTATTTATAAGTCCAGACTCTGGTTTTTAAATATTTTTCATCACTGCGAAAGGACAAGGATTGGAAGCATCTAGCAGCTATCCTTGTGTGGTTTTGTATATAAATGTACAGAATTATAGTTAAACGAGCACCGAAGATGAGACACTGAACTTTTTATAGCAAATGATTGGTGGGATTGACACGGCTATGGACAGCTTCTGCGGCGGAGACCTGTTTGCTGTCTGGTTTGTATGCTCTGTGGTGCCTGCTACCTTGGTAGGATTTGCGTGGTTTTCTTGTTTGCTGAACCTGGCTCAGCTGAGTTTTGAGAATCCACGTCCATAAATGTTGGAGCTTTCTTTCTTTTTCCCTCTGTTACACATGGCCCCCTTTCCTGCTGCTTCAAGAGCTTGTTCTTATGCCTTCTCTGAAGCAGACCAGAGTGTTTTGTTTCCTATTGTTGAACAAAGTGTTAAAGAGATAACAGTTGACTCCCACCTCCAAAGGCTTTGGTTCCAGGACGTGCCTGAGGCTGGATAATGTAAGCAACAAAAAGCTGGGGAGCAGTTCCTATGCCATTTAGTGGCTGAGCCACCAACAGAAAATATTATAAATTTCATTTAGAGGGCAAACTTCTTAATCAGGGATTTTTATCAGGAAATTGTGTGCTGATTTACAGCCTTCCGTGTCCAATGTGCAATCCGGAGCTGGTGGTATTTGACTTCTTTTTCTCCTTTTTTTTTTCTTTTTTGTCTTTCAAAACTTTATAAAGTACGTGGAAAGTAATAAAGCGGTCCAACTTCACGGTGTTTCATTCCCAGGATTGAACAATAATGGAATCTTTAGATTTAGATATGTTCATATTTTTCTTTTTAGGAATAGAAATGTAATCTGGAGGAGCATTAATAAAACGTAGTGTCTCAATTTGAGCCATTTTCAGTATTGTTTTTTGGCAGTTCCGTAATTCTTGCCACAGAGGTTAAAGTGATGATTTGTTTAAAGCTTACTAAGTTTATTTTGGATACTGTTATAAATACCAGTTATAAAAACTTTGAAAACGTTGACAGCTTAAGATATGGGGTACTGAAACACGTGGTTCTCTCTGCTGTTTGGGAACTAGGAGATTCCGAGCTAATAGCTTAAATAAGATGTTAAGAGCTATTCAGTAGCGGTTCTGTAAAGCAGAAGGTAGAGTTTCTGATAGCTTCTATCTATCTGCTACTTTAGCCTGAAGCTAAAGTAAGATCAAGTGCTACAGATTTGATCGTCCAAATTGTTGCTTGAGAACAGAGGGTAGGAGGCCTCCTCTTGGATTTTGCTGCCAAGAGAAACCCCTTAACGCTGAGGCTCTCACACACCAAAGATTGCAGCCGCTTGATTCCTTTTATACAGAGTGGTATGAAAACAGATGACAGCTCCAGGCTTAGATGTTCATGTCCTGACCTGAAGGAAGAGTGCTGCTGGCTGTACCGTTGTTAATTGCTGGGTAATGCACTGATTTGTTCAGTTTTGAACCAAGCATTGTAACCAATTGCTGCAGCCTCTCCTTTCCCACACCCTGTAAACGCCCTCTCTGCAGTGTGTTTAACCTTGTGCCCGCAGGGGATGCATTACCCAGAGCACATTAAAAAAGAAAGAACAGGGAACCCAAAGCAGGGAAGAGCCTAAACTTTAACTGCTCACTGGGAAACTGCCTTTTGTGTGGTGCTACTGCAGTGTGTTCTTACACATATGCTAGGTAATGCTGGGTAATCACGGTGCTGCAGGCTGCCTGCCCTTCATCCTGCTGAAAATTCTTGATCAAAAGCCAAACCAGCTGGCTGTGTCCTAAGGTAGAAACTTTCTGAACTTCCTATGCGCTGCTTGAAACTGTTCTGGTATTAAAACAATTGTGGTCAGCAGAGAAAATGAAGCTATTTAGTGTCTTCTTTTTTTTTTTTAAGAGGTAAATATGAAGTTGCAGAACAAATCTATGCAACTGTCACATTTACCTTCTGCTGTTACAAACTCATATGTGATGCAAACTACTGCTTTTGACCAGTGCCTGGTCAAAGATAGGCAACACGTAGGCAGGTATTTATTGAGTTAGAATAATGCTCCTACTGGTTTTGGTGGTTTAGTGCGCATGTTAACTTATGCTTGGAAATCTATTATAAAATGAGGTAGGTTCTCAGATTTTAGCAAGAGTTTTAAAAGGCACTGTAGCAGATACTGCTAACAGTAGAGATTTAATATTGTCAGTTGCCTGTTGGAATTTTTCACAGTTCCAAGAGGTGTAGTCCAGTCGTGGTGTAACTGAAGGTGATTGCAGACTCCCAATGTATTTTTAGCAGCACTGTTTGCTGCCCTGCCTCTAGCAGGATCAGTGTCCTCCCATACAGCCTCGCAGTGCCCAGCCCCTAGCTGTCTGCTTTGTTGGCTCAGACAACTGCGCGTTGGCTGGTTCAGTGGCTGAGATTTTAGCAGCTTTCCTTACTGCATTCTCATACTATGGTGCGTTGCCTTCGGAGAGGTGTGGCACTGTTCAGTCTTGAAATCCCTGTAGACTTGAGATACCGGTTACTGCCATAAGATGTGTATATGGATGGACAGATGTGACATCTGTCCCCTTATGGGCAGTTTGCATCCTAAGCTAATGCTTGCAGTGCTGGGAGAGTGAGCGGTAATTCACTTCTGCTCCCCCATGGCTCTTTCCCCATCCTCCCCTCTGCCCTCAAATTTGGAAGAAGTTACTGATTTCTAATTAGAAAAATAAACTGTCACTGCTTCTGTACTTCTCCCTGAGCCAGGAGATGAAGTGAGAACTGTGTGGTGTGTGCTGTCTGAACGAGTGGTTCACTCATTGCACCTTTGTCCAGTTTCCTCCGTTGTACTCTGTGAGCTGTGATGTGTTTAGCAGTGGAGTTGAGCGTAGGAGAATGGAAGATAATGTCTTTTCAGCAGCTAACTCGCTGTTGCTCTTTGGAGATGCAGATGTAGCAAGTTGTTCACCAACCTGCAGGAGCGTTCTGGCTGCGAGTTACAGCGCTGTGAAGAGCAGAGGGGTGGGTGAACAGATGGGGCCGACCTGAGATTTAATGTTGAAAGAGATGCACAAATTGTGAAACTGTAGCCAAGCGCTTGAGGGGGGTTGGGGAAGACGCAGGGTAACGGATCACCTGCCAGTACTATGACAGCATCCAAGTCGGCTTTCTCTCAATTGCATGGAAGTGGCCAGTAACTAATGGTCAGTTCTAAAGTTGTCCAGAAGGATTTGCTTTTGCCTTGTAAACAAGAATACCGATTAGCAGGGAATAAAAGCACAAAGAATAGCCAGAAGAGCCAGGTATGGGTCTGATTTAATGCTTTTGGCCATGTCAGCTCGCTCACAAGGATAAAATGCAATGCTTGCCTAGTTCAGTCCTGCTGCAGCTCTCAGGTGGGGAGGAGGAGCCATTTTCAGGACTGGGAATTACAAAATCTCATAAACCTTGGCTGCAAGATGGCAGAGCGGGCTTGATGCTGTGCTGCTGGGACACGTCCGCCTGGGCTTACACGTGCTTATGTCCTGGGGTGTAACTGCTGCTTAGACAAAAATGGTACTTTTGGGGAAGGAGCTGCTTGTTGCATTAGCCAGTCAAGGCCCTTCTTTCCAGAAATGAAATGTATACAATTTATATAGTACTCTTCCTTTTAAATATTTTGAGTTTGCCTTGCACAGTAGAATGAGAAACAGAGACTAAAGTAGCTGGAGCTTTTGATGGTTGTCTGCTATTTTGTTTCCTTTTGTGGCTGGAGGATGTTAAATGTGGTGAGTAGATGCTTAGGCAGTGAAGATAAGGCTTTGCAAATCACCACACCAGCAACGTGAACATAAGCAATGATCCAGCACAGACTTTCCAACCCTACTGAAGTGGGAAGCATTATCAGTTCCAGCAGACTTCTCTGCCAGTTCCAGGGGAATTTCCACATCAGCTTCTAAAGCAAGAATTTGCATCTCAGGCTGTGAACGCAGTGGAAACTTAAAAGTGCAAGCCACCTACAACTACTCATTTCCAGGCTTGAACACTGGAAACAGAATTAGATGATATGGCCAATTTTGCAGGGATGGAAAAAAAAACCTCTCGCCAGTCAAAGTTGTTTGAAATGAGAGGAAACTGGTACTTGTTATTTTCACAGCCCTCATTACACTGCATGTGGCAAAGTGCGCTAAGCAAAGATTAAGGCGAACTTGTCATCTTCAGTACAGAGTTTTTCAGAAGAAACCCAGTGAGCCAAAGTACAGGTCTGGCTCAAAAACCAGCCTGTGCTCAGAGCAGGGCAGGAAGGCCTGGGTCCCGGGAGCTGCTGCTTGGAGGTGCGATAGGCAGATGCTACTTCTGGAAATCTGCAGGTTAATAAGTAAGTGGCTGCATTCAGAGCTCTCTAAAAGGCTGCCTGCTGCTGTACAGCTTTCCTTTGCATCAAACAAATTTTCCCAGAGTTATCCTGAGTTATTTCCATGACGCTGGATGCTGCGTAGGAGGCTATGCTGACATGGCATTTTCTTGCAGCTCACCTTGCTGTGTCCCAGAAGCCAGCGCTCGTGGCAGGTTGCCACTACAACCTTGGGCCGATGTTACTGCTGAGGTGCAAAGCAAGGGCTGCACCCATCTGTGTGATGTGCTACAGAGGTATATCCTCAGGCTGATCTACACTTACTTACTTCCTATGTGAAAACAGAGTTGCCAAAGGTGTTTGAAGGAGATTGTGTGCTACTGTGACTGCTGAAGATTGGAATTGTTGGTTGTTACCCCCTGCCCTCTGACTGCTGAGGTCTGGAATTTGTATCGCTGACGCTGAGCCGGGGGTGCTGAGGCAGCTAACCTTTGGATTGCTAATCTTCCCAGGTACCTAACATTGTCCTGTAAGCAGAGCTCTTGTTTCTCAATTTGCACAACAGTGAAGTGCCATTGAACAGCACTGCTTCAGGTGCTGCAGTAGTTATTTATAGTTACAGCTCTTCTTGATAAGTTTATGGAAAAATATATTGATATTTCCAAAGTTCAGATCTAAGAGAAGTGCTAATTGTGCTATCAGCCTTACTGTTGGTGGGTGTAGGCAGTTTTTAACTGGTGCTTCTGCAGCTTGTTTTGTTTCCTGTGGCATGTGGGGTTGCTCGGGGGCTGGAGGTGGTACACAACTTGCACTAGGATGCTTTAATTCCCAAAGGCAAAAGATTAGTAGCTTACCATGGGCATCTGCTGTGATGATGATACGGAACGAAAAGAACAGCAGACTGTAAAGAGTATTTAGCACTTCCTCCAGGTATTCAGCTTCAATTGTGGGATCTCCTTCTCTCTCACCTTCCCTTAAACATTTGGTTAACTTCAAATTACTAAATTATTGCCCTTGGCATTCCCACTTTGCTCAGGGAGAGAGGATTGGAGCAGCCTGTAAGAGCGGCAGCATAACCACACCAGCTGAAGGTCTCCAGCCAGCAGTTTACGAAGAGATACAGAGAGCAGACAAGAAAGGAGTACAGTATGCATTTTTACTGAAGTGTCACAAGTCATTTCTCTGGGGAGGGAGAGAAGGTAAAATTGACATCAAGCAACTTCTCACACGTCAGTTGTTGGGGGGTAGAGAGTGCCTTTGTTACATCTGTGGAAAGGGTACGAGAGCACTTCACTGTGAAACTCTTACCGAAGTGACATGAAGGAACTCAGAAAAAAACAAAGTTCTAGAACCTTAGGAGCTACAAAAAGCAAAATTTTAAATGTTACATTTATTCAATTAAAAAAAAAAACTGACAGTTAGTAATGGTCACACGAACACCAGGGAACCGTATCTACATTTCCTGACGGCAATATGAGCGGCATTAGGGGCTGTTGGTGAACGAATACAAAGCTAATGCCAGTTCAAAAAATACAAAACAAAACTGGAACCCGAGACGCTGTGAAATCAACACTGCTTAAAAACTCAACATTCAATCCGATGTATTTTAAAATAAATAGTTTTTACCTTCCTTCTTAGAAAAAACGACTCACCAACTGCTTTCAAAGCAGTAACGCCTTTCAGACCATTCCCGAAAGTGTTTCATAAATAATTTACCCATTGATTGTCTATTAATGCAGCATCCCTCAGTCATAGCTAGGGTCTCTGTATAGGCCACACAGTATTTTGTTCAGACACAGTGTTTTGTTTTGTGTTTTTTTTTCCCTCCTTTTTATTTAGGTACAATTTCTTTGAACAGAGCGTTATCATGCTGGCACAATTCATGCGGATGACGCAGCATGAAGTATAACAGAGCTTAAATCACCTGGCTAAAAAAAAAAGACAAGGAATGTAGTGTTACAAATCATGATACCGAAAAAGCAACCGTCCAGTCTCAGGACAACCACAACAATTTCAAATGTTCGCTCACAGTTGTCTCACCTACTGTAATTGGTTTAAATACGTCTTTTTTCATCCAAATTCATTTAACTCTTCAACTTTTTCCACCAGGGATAAGTAAAAAAATAAAAAATTAATTATTAAAACTAGTCTCTCTCCTTTTAATCAAAATAACCATTTTTTCCAGTCCTCTGACTGTACATCTGATTTTAATAATGATTTCAAATAGAGAAACTCACGACTGTGACATCCACAACACTCATCACAATACCCGGGTTAAATTCTCTCAACGTATGCATGGTTTTTGAATTGACTTCAACATCTGCAAAAGGCCACATCTTTAACCCTGCGGTACACTGTCACACACGGTATAATCCTAAGGGACACTTAGAATTACTGAGCAGGCAGGTGGGCCTCCAGATGAGTCTCCCTCATAGGCAATTGTGCAACATAAAAGGTCTCCTCCGAAGGAAGCCATAATGGTTCATCCTTTCCCCACGCCATGTAAAACACAAAGCCAGTTCTAGAAGCCTTTCTCATCTTGCACTTTGAGCCTCAAAGGATCACCGTATTAAAGAAACATTTTCCAGAAATGTCTCTCTTTGACAGTTTTACACATTATTCCTTGATGCCCCCCCTTAACAGTTTCACTGACTAAAGAAATAAACTGGTTTTCAAATAGTCTTTTCAGTAAAGTGCTTCTTATTACTCCAAAAAATAAAAATAAAATAAAAGATAGAAAGTGCTATTTGAATCTTAAGAGAATTTCTTTTTCCATGAAAAACTGCCTGATATAGCTTTCTTTTAGTTAATTTTTTACATAAAGCTGAAATGAAACCTACCTGTTGTAAGGATACTGGGTTACTGATTTTGGTGTTTGGCAGCAGGCAGGATGCCCACACAAGTGGCGACACACCGGAACCATAGTGCAGAAGGTAAACCTTCTAGATGAAATGGAAGGCATATGGAGAGCTCCTACTAGAATCTTTTCATATTTATATACAAATATATATTAAATATAATATAAAAATAGCTATATATTCTTTTTCTCTGTAATTTTCCTAGAAGCTTTTCTTCAAATCCTCACCCATCGCAGGCAAACAATGTCTGTCTTCTAAACTCCATGCAACTCTGTCTGTTTCACTCCGTTCCGTACCACCAGACCGTGCCTTCACAAATACAGCCCTCTCCTTAACAGACTCCTTCCCTTCTGTCAGAGTCATTCTGTAACTTCTGCACCCCAGAACCTGCAGCATCGCAGCATTCCTTATCATGCTATTGATTAGGACGTTGCAAATAATCTATGACTGTAGTAAATGAGTCAGGCAGAAGCAAAAGGCTGATTAAGAAAGAGGCGACAGCCTGGTCCTCTTCCCACTAAAATCAAGGACAGCTCAGCAATTGATTCAGCAAGGGGGAAGCCACAGACGCCTGAAATATACACCTTTGAGTCAGCAGCTGTGAAACAAAGCATTTGCATCCTTGCACAGAACACGGAACAAGTTCTACATACTCACTTTTGTATAAAGTTTGCCTGATTCGTGGTAGGTATTTTTCAAATTCATGCTGTATTTTTCCAGTTTCTTTGAATTTTCCCACCTTCTATGCTTTGTCTACTGGCTGGTAACTCTGTAACTGAATGAGCTCTCTCTGAGGTTACAAAAAGCTTCTTGATCAAAGCGTACATTTCTTTATTCTCTTTCAGCAGCCCTGCTATCGCTGTCATCATCTATTTTCTCTCACCTAGTTCAGCGTTTTACCAACAGACCTATAGCAGCACACGAGAGTATTGGGGAGGGGGGGAATGGGAAGAGAAGTTTAAATGGAGCTTCATATAAAAAGCTGCATCATTAACTGGCTGGCTGTTATCTCTATTTTTTGTAATTCTCAGTATAATAGCTTAATAAACCTATTTTACCACTATTCTGTAGTCCTAACAGCACTATTAAAGCTCTCCCAGATTTCTTTTTTAGTGCTCTGTTATTACTGTAAATGGTTAACGGTTTTTCTCTAACCTACTTCCATTAAGCAGCAGTGCTGCTAGCACAGACCTCCGGTAACGCAGCTTATTTTAGAAACAGGTGGATGGTGCGGCAGCAGAGCAGAGCAAGGCAAACTTTGTTACACGGAGCTCTACAGCAGCGGGCTTCTGACCCTTATCCCAGCTCAGAGAACGGCAGAAATCCTTTTAGAGAAGGGGAATTTCTCCTCGCTATGTCTAGTACTGGCACCTGCTCCTTGCTGCGAGAGGCCTCTTGGAGCAGAACTCGATCTAACTCTCTTTGGTACTGTATTTCTCACACTCCTCCCTTGTTCACGACTGTGCTTTTTGGTACCAAACTCTTGCTTTGTAAGTGGGGAACAACAAAGATGCAATGGTGGGACACCTGGAGAGGCAAAGGCCAGCCCCAAAATGCCATCAACGGCATGGAGCGCTCGCTGAACTGGTGCCACCCTCCTGCGGGTTTGGCTCACCCAGTAATACAATCAAACTGTTCCAGAGTACAAAACAGTCCGTCACCATTTGGTTACATTCATTCAACTCCTCCTCAGTATTCAAGATTAATCCAGCTTTCTCTCCCTACTACTAATTTTAACTGCTTTTGCTGTTTTACTTTAATTCTCAGATCTATCTGTGTTTATTTATTTTCCTCTGAAGTTGTGGTTTTCACAAACTAGTACCATAAAACCCTACCTAAAATAGCACATCGTATCTGTTGGAACTTTTTATTTTCTTTATAAAGTGAAGTTGCCTTCTGAAGTCTTAGTTCAGTGATATCTCCTAAATCGACCACGATCTCCCCCAAGACAAACTCTAGACACTACAGAAATGATTTTTTACTGCTATTATTTCAAATCAGGATACCCTCCCTACTCCCGCTAAAGGGGCACTCTCTGTTTTTACATCTGCAAGAACAATACCTTCAAGGTCTGAGACTGCAGACTCCTCAGTTTCTGACCTAGTGTTTGAGGGGGAGCGGCACTCAAAAGCGCTCACGTTCTCAACTCAGATCGTTACTGAGATGATCACAATGCAGAAACAGCTATGAAGTAGATACACGGGTTTGGCTGACGATGTACTAAGACTTCAAAATAGAGAATGGTTACAGATTCGAGACACTGTAAGTCGAGATGTTCAACATTATCACCTGAATTAAAATCAAGGCACTATGGGTTTTTCCGTCGTTGTTAAAATGACCCTGAATCAGTTCTGACTAAAGAAAGATCTAATTTTTGAATGAGAATAAAAAGATTCCAACTTATTTTAACAAGTTACAATTCTCACCACAGAGAAAGTGGTTAAAAAGTGCCCAAAAGGTTATTAAATGTAAATATATTTTCTGTGCAAATTACTCCTATAACTGAAACATTCTTGAAAATTACCGTCTTTTTTTTTTTCTTTTTAAACGTTTTACATAAATATTTCCGACTATGAACTATATCAAAAGATAGCCTTGGGGAATAAAATTCCAAACCATCCGCAAGGAAGCAGTGCAAATTCCTATTTTTTGTTTTTTTTTTCAAATAAAATGAATCAGGTATGAAACGATGGATGATACTCATGAGTCTGAACACCCTGAACCCTGATGCATGATCACCAGTTCAAGCGGCTTCGGTCAATAATTTAACCTCGAGAAGTCAACTAACCACCACACCATACCTCACCGAACAAACTGTGACATCACAGACAAAGCACAAACGAGAGACTTGTGCCCACACTGAGGGTGAAAGTAACGATGCAGCATGTTGTAAACAAAGGGGCAGAACAGAGGAAAACATCAGTCTGAGTATGGCGTGAAAATTCGGGGAAACATATTCAAACCTACAAATAACAGATTACATTTCATGCATCATATAAAATATTTTGCTCTTTCTCCTTTTATGCAGACATATACACAATATTTTACAGCATCTGTACAACAGAGAACTGGATTTCACACAACATTTTCAAAATATTTACTGTCCCATAATCATCTGAAAAAATTAGATGTTTGTCGGACTATATTCCTGGCATTTTTTCTGCTAAATCAAACAATTGCTCTGTGTCCATTTTAATACTTTAAAAATGTACAGAACTGATAAAAAATACCAATATTTTCAGCATCCCTCTCATTTCAGTCACATTGTTTTGATTTCACCTGGACAAATTAACACATGGCAGCAAACCCTTTAGAGCACAGAAACTGGGACAACGATCAAAGTTGGCCACGTCCCTGCCATCACCTGGTGGTTTTCCTTAGCAGATTCCAGAAGTTAGCTGTAGGTCTCAATACCGCGGCGTTAGAAAGGCTTTGTACTGCTACCTCTGCAACTTCAGTGCAAGTGGTTATGGAGCAGCCCCCTCCTGGTAGCTGACTTCCCAGAGAGGCAAAGCCCCCAGCTACTGTGGCTGCGCTTTGGAAGGATCCGCCATCTTGTCAGTCCTGTGCCGTGAGAGCTGCTGCTGCTGCGACTGGTGCTGCTGGTGGTGGGACTGAGTAAAAGTGCTTTGCTGTAGTGGGAAAGCAGCAGAGAGGATAAGCTGAGCTGACTGATTCCCGTGAAGTAACCTGGATGTCTAAAACATGCAAACAGAAGAAAATTATCTTTTCTGCTGCTCCGAGAAGCGCAGGCCTGGCTGCTTTTTAACTTTGTGGAAGAATTCAGTCAAAATAAATTTCTGACTTGGTCACTGAAGCTGAACCAACAATGCAAAGATTAGTTGGTATTAATGCAGATACTTAGAGCATTTGACAAAGCAGCTGGTCTTTGTGATTTCCTGTGATAATGGGTAGAGCACGTGGCAATTTGTCCCCATTTCAAACCACGAGAGCATAACAGGGCTTAAGGAATCTGTTTTAACTGTATACATCTGTTACTGCAGCCACATAGGAAAGCAGTGCCTTGGCATGCCAAAGCATGACGTGGCACAAATCAAATTTATCCCTGGATAAAAATCCAAGGAAGAAAACCAAGGAAGCTGCCCCATTTGCAGACCCAAAGATGTCCTTTGAGGGGGATTAATCATTACTGCAAATAACACTTATTTTTAATGTTGCTCTCCTTAGAAACAAAAGATGACAGTGCTGAAGTAAAAGCAGCGAAGGACAGGTACAAAAGGAACCGGACATCTCAATCCAGAACAACTACATCACTGGCGCACCTGCAGAATCAGACTGTGAGAAGGAGATCATAAACATGAGGGAAATCAACTTTTTACGTGGGTAGGTAGTGGATAGGACATGGGGGACTGGTTTTAAACTAAAGGAGGGAAGATTTAGATCAGTATCAGGGGGAAGTTTTTTACTGAGAGGGTGGTGAGTTACTGGAACAGGCTGCCCAGCGAGGCTGTGGATGCTCTGTGCCTGGGCGGAGTCTTAAGACCAGGCTGGATGGGGCGCTGGGCAACCTGATCTAGTAGCAGATCTGGAGGTTGGTGGTCCTGCCTGTGGCAGAGGGGTTGGAACTTGATGATCCTTGAGGTCCTTTCCAATCCAAACTATTTTACTCTATTCTATGATTCTATGAACACAGGCAGGAAAGTACTGCTCCTTTTCTCTCTTTTTTAAAGAGAGGGAAAAAAAAAAACCAAAAAAAACCAACAGCAAACCATGTGCTTTTCTTCAAATTCTAACACTTCAACAGGGAGGGAGGGCTGACCAGTTTATATTAAAAACCCTAAACTGTTGCCTAGAAATGCCAGGACAGGAACAGACCATTGGAGATCTTCATCTTCCACATATCTTCTTGTTTTCAAAATAATGAAGTCAAAACTGCATAAACTTTTTAATTTAAAAGCAGGGACAGACACTACCTACCTGCTAAACAGCATGAATGAGTGCTGAAATTCAAATAACTAGGTATTCTTCAGTTCTCTTTCTGATCAGAGATTTCAGCTTGCAGCTAAAAAGTCTTTGCCTGATGAGTGGCTGAAATTCCATTTTCTTATGGAAAAGCTTTTTTAACAAGCCAATATTTTCTGCCACTGGCCCAGGTAAAGAAAATTTTACTCATCCATAACGGAATCTTAACTATTCCTTGTCCATATAAACTTAGATTGAGTTTCCAGCTACTTGCTCCATTGTAGAAATTCCACCTTTATCCAGGAAACCAATTTTATTGTAAAAGGGAGACTGCACATAGTAAGAAAGTTTGTTCAACAGGCAGCTCAGGGAGGTGGTGGAGTCACCGTCCCTGGGGGTGTTCAAGAAATATGCAGATGTGGCAATGAGGGGCATGGTTAGATTAGGCATGGGGTGATGGGTTGGCAGCTGGACTAAATTACCTTAGTGGTCATTCTAGATGGCCACGCGCAGCTGTCACATCATGAAATGAAGAGCGTCTCAATCAGCTCACCCACATGAATCAGCAGATTATGACCAGGGAACTGTGTACAGAGCTGAAGTTCAGCTTCAGTACGTTGGAAATGATGGTGGCAATGCTAGAATATTGCAAGGTTTGCACCAGACGTGTCCCATGAATGCTCACATAGGAACAGAAAGAGCACCTTATGCAAGCTTGTCAGGACCTACTAAACCAATATGATGCTACAGGTGACAGTTTACTGGATTGCATCATTACTGGTGACAAGACATGGTGTCACTGCTATGAGCTGGAGTTAAAATGGCAGTCCACAGAATGGTGACGTGAATTTCCCACTGAAGAAGAAGTTCAAGACACAGCCCTCAGCAGGTAAAGCAATGTGCACTACCTTTGAGGATAAGAACAGTGCAATCCTGGATATCCTGGAACTCGGACAAACCATCAACTCTGACTGCTACACCACAACGCTGACTAAGCTGAAGACCCAAACCACCAGAGTAAGGCCAGAAAAGAAGACAATCTTCTTCTTGCAACACAATGCCTGGTCCCATATCAGCTCGAAGACTGTGGAACACACAGCCAGTCTTAACTGGACTATTCTACCACACCCGCCATACAGTCTGGATTTGCTACCTTCTGACTTCCATCTGTTTGAGCTGATGAAAGATGTACTGCGTGGGCAACATCTACCTAGCAACAATACCATTATAGCAGCTGTGAAACAGTGGGTCAACTCTGTTGGAATGGATTTTTATGAGCATAGCATGCAGGCTCTTGTTCATTGCTGGTGAAAATGCATAGCTAATGGTACAGACTGTTGAAAAATTGTTTTGTAGCTGAGAACTTGCTCTATCAAATAAGGTTACTGTGTTCTCTGTATCAGCTGTAGTTTCCATGGAAATAAATACAAGGCATTACTTTCATGGCAGCCTAGGTATTTTCAGATAATTCTAAGATAAGCATGCTGAAAGTCTCAGGACTGACAAATTTCTAGAAAATGCTACATTACCTGTAGGAACTGTTGCGGGTGCTGGGTCAGCTGTGGCTGAGCTGGTTGTTGAACTGCAGTGAGCTGCTGCTGCTGCTGGTCTTGCTGACTTTGCTGCTGCTGCTGCTGTTGCTGTGTTACTGGCAAAGTCTGTGGCTGCTGCTGTTGGGCAGCAAAAGTGGGATAAGCCGTCACCACCTGTCCCATAAACATAGTACTTGGTACCATTACCGCTCCACACGCTACTGGTGCTGTGACCAGTTTTGTTACAAGCTGCTGACCTTGAGAAAATCTGTCAACAGAAAAAAACATTTGGCATCACTTTAGGAAAAATGCATCAAGCCTCAGGTGCTCTTGACAAATGCAGGTTTTGTCAGGTTCATACCTTGTGTAACACTACTGGTTATGATAAGCCTATGAACACACTGTCTTGGGTGACGTTTAGCTAAACAGCTGTGCGATGACAATAACAAATAATATGGGTTTTTATGCTACTTCTCCATACATGATATTATAAATGCTGTGGTTACATAGCTACAAGTCATCCCAATCTGGTCTTGAAAACTTACCTGATTTGTCTATCTTGTGTAAAAGTAGTTACTGCAGCAGCATTCTGGTTATTGTTCTGTGGTAAGCTAGAAGGAACCTGGACCACATTTCCGGTCGTTGGCTGAGAAATCACCATAGTGTTATACAAAGGTGTTGAGACTGTGTTCTGTGACTGACTGGCAAGAGAAGATTGTTGACCGTGTCCACTAAGTACATTTTGTTGACTATGCTGTGAAGGAAGAATACGTAACGAATCAGTCACTTGAAAACAGCCAGCTACTACAACCATCTTCCTCACTGTAATTACCCATGCTTTACAACTGCTAATGTTTTTCTATTACAAATGAATTCTTACTTTAAAGTAGACAGGTATTTCCTATCAATTGAGGATTTGGAGGTGGGACTGGCTCTAGGGCATCTGAAAATCTCTTAATCTCTTCTCCTCTTCAGAATATCTTTCTCCTTAATATTTCATCTGCTTGTATACTGTTTGTTCAAGATCCTGTCTTCCATTCCTTTAGCATCTCTGTGCCACATTAAAACACGCACATTACCTCAATCAATTTCATACTTCAAAGTCTGGAACTAACTTAATGCTACAGTGATAAATTGTCCACCATTACTTTGCTTTATCACAACTTTTAAAAAGTAGTATGGGATTTGGAAAAAAGTAGAGAGGAGGCTGACCACAGAGATTACAATTATAAGCAGCCTCTCTATAAAATTGTCAAGCATGTTAAAACTCCTCAGCTTGAGAAAAAGGCTTATAGACATATGACAGAAGACTCTGAAATTATGCATAACTAAGAAGATGAAAAGTGAGTAACTACGCCATGTATTTCCCAGTACAAAAGCTAGGTGGCAGGTTCAAAAAACAAACATCAACAAATTTCGCAGGAGCTACAGCTGTAGAACTCACTGCAGGATACTGCAGATTTCAGAAGTTTACATGCAACCAAAACAAACTGGATAAACTCATAGAAGAAAAATCCATCAAAGGCATTTAAAATGCAAAAGGTATCACCTATGGCATCTGACTGAAACTGCTGAGGAGCAGAAAAATCAACTTCAGAATCATCAATATGTGCTTTTCCTGTTCTTATGTTTTTCTAGGCTTTTATTGTAGAGATCAGTGTCTGGACACTGGGTTTCAAGCTCAATTAGTACAAATGTTCTCATGCTGTACATTCTGTCAATAGAAAATTCATAAAAATTCACAAAAAGGCAAGCTAACTGTTTTCTGCATACTGGTTTTTCCAAAAAGCATTTGGAATTATTTGCATTTGTAAATCGTAATTATTTATATTTGTAATTATTTACATTTCTAAGTTTTAAAATAAAAGCAAGGTGTGAAATTGCATTAGCAAGAACATAAGTACATTTCAATTGTAAAACTTTGAACATCAAGAAATAAACTTGATTCCAAGGACACAAAAAATTTGCAGGGGGAAAAGTCAGGGAAGCTATTATTGCATTTCTCACTACTCAGAATTTTACCTGTGATGTAGAGCTCTGCAAAGGCTGTTGCTGGATCATGTGTGGTGTACTTGTATGTCCTGTGTTCATCCCACTTTGAGTCTGATTAGTCTGAACAACCTGACCTTGCATGTTTGCTGGTGCAAGTTGCTGAACGCTTGAAGAATTTCCAGATGTAAGCTGCACAGAACTGAAGTTTAGTCCAGAAGTTGACTGCTGCAAGAACATCTTTAAAAAAATCCTAAAATTAGCTCTTAAGAAAAATCTGTTAATTCTTCAATATCTTAGGCAAAAACTAAAATTAATTTCTTATGATATTAACACAAGATAAAGCTTCATCCCAGTTATCAGATGTTCAAACAGCATTGCAATTACCAAGAGCAAAGGGCTAACTCCCATATAAGGTCTGTATTCAGAGTCTCTACTATAGCAGTTAAAAATGAGAATCCTGAATTTTAAAGCCCTAAACATTGAGGTGTAATATTTGCTTTTAAGTTAGAAGTAATATTTGTAGACTGACTTATAATGTAGGCTGTAACTGTCTAAAGATTAAATTCTTTAGAGATCTTGCTTCTACTTGTTGAGCCTCTAGAAGTGAAACTAATTCAAAATCTCAGAATCATTTGATGCAGACATAGCACCAAGAAGGCAATCTTCCTTGGCAATTATGAAACCATACTGGTTATACTGAATTTTCCAGTATCACCTTGTTTCAACAAACCAAATTTAGCATCAAAGTGTTTTGAGTCTTTACAAAATGTTAGACTATAAACTACAATGACTCAATGTAATAATGTAAAACGTGCAGCACTTCGATTTGTCTTCTACTTTCCTTAGTCCTAGATAAGGTCCCTTTGCAGTGCATGGGATGATAGCTGTGATAGCTCTCCTTTCAAGCACCGATAAAGCAATCTACTACTGGAAGGCTTATGTGAGATCACAGTAAAACACAAAAAAAGCACATGCCAGAAACTCTTATTCCTCAACAGAATTTAAGCAACATACTCAATACTTCCAGGAAGTACAGTTTTTTTTTTTTACTCTTTATTCACAGTGCACACTGAAAATATTTAGATTCTTTTCTTATGATGTATTTTAGTTTTTTGTTTGTTTTGGCTTTTTTTTATTAAGCTAGAAAAGTCCAATCAATAAGGTCATTCTTTTCTTCCCAAGATAGCTGCTGAAAACAGAATGACAAAATTAAAAATACATAAAATACATATATTGGTTAAAATACAGAAATCAGGTAGACAGGTCTTTGTTACTCTCAGCTGCTAGATTGGGTAATGCATAGAATCACAGAATCGCCAAGGTTGGAAAAGACCTACAAGATCACCCAGTCCAATCACCCACCCATCACCAACAGTTCTCAGTAAACCACGTCCCTCAAGACAATGTCTAAACGTCCTTTGAACACCTCCGGGGTTGGCGACTCCACCACCTCCCTGGGCAGCCCATTCCAGTGCCTGAACACTCTTTCAGAAAAGTAGTATTTTGTAACCTCCAGCCTGAATCTCCCCTGGCACAACTTGAGGCCATTCCCTCTAGTCCTCTAGACTTCCTGTCTTTGTGGCTGAATACTCCAGAATGCCACACAATGTATAACCACCTCACTAGAAGAGGTATAAGAGGATCTAAGCCTGATAGTTGGGACAATCTTCTAAGAGGCATGCATTCACCCAAGAGGCATGATTTTTACATCCCTGAGCTAAAAGGGGAAATTAATATTCATTTTGCACATCCTGGATGAATATTCTACTGGCTGCAGAGCTATTCAAGAAGTAATAACCACTACACATTTCACATTTAGGTAGCACAAGCCATTCAGCATTGAAAGAATACATTGGGGCACACCTAGATACATTCAGAAGCAAAATTATGTACCTCAGGAATGGTAACATTAGTTCTGTGAATTTGGGGCACACAAGGTTCAGAAGAGAGCTGACAAGGAGTACAGAGAATCTGTGGAATGAAGCGCCCAAATCTCATTTTAGATCCCTAAATTCTCTACAGATCAAATGTGTATGAGTTACACTAACTCACCTGCAGTCCTTGACCGTGGACAATCTGAAGCTGTTCTTGAATTTTTCGCAACTCTTCCTGCTGTCGATGAATATTTGCCTCTATCATGCGTGTTCTTTGCTCTAGCTGGTCCTTTAGGTGCTGCATAGCTCCTAATTGAGCTGAAAACTGAAAGACAGGCTGTAGTGCCATGTATAAATTATAAGCTGAGCAAAAATAATCACATTCAATCAACAAGTAGTAAATACACTCCTCCAGACTAGCAAAGAAATCAAGCACTGCTTTTTAAACTGCTAGTAGTCATCAACCAAGGACAAAATCATCAGTACAAAAATGTCAGACTTCATGTTTAACTGATGCATCAGAATTAGCCTGCTTAGAAGAAAACAAAACTAATCACGGTAAAAGAAACTGATTGGCACTCAAATCACCAAGACCCTATAAAAACTTCAGTAACTGACACAGTACTGTGGATGCTAAAAGATCTCACAGTTCAGAAACCGTCAAACAGAAATTTGCTCATTTTGAGAATAACATTAAAGGCAACTTTGACATCTAAGAACTCAGTTTTTGAAAGAGAAATTCACTTTATAGTCAGATCAATGTTTAAGAAATAATAAAACAACTTAGTAAACCAACTTAACCCATACCTGGGACATGCTGGACTGGAGCTGTAAAGTAGCAGGCTGCGACATCATTGGCTGTGTTACCGGTTGTCCAAGAGACTGGGAGCTTAAAGACTAGGATTTAAAAAAAAATGTTGCATAACTAGAAGAGAATGGACTTCATACTTGACATGAAATATTTCCTTACATAAACTATCAACTCCAAAATGGCATCGCATGAATATATGAAAAAAACAACTCTATTTCTTGAAATACCTAAACCTAAATATTAAAGAATTAAGAATACACACAAAAAATTTATAATACACATGATTCCATATAATCGTTTCCCTGCTAAAAATATATAAGAAGCAGCAGGTATAAAAGAGGAAAAACAAGGCTGCTTTAAAATTCTTTTTCACGGTAAGGGCAAAAACTTTCCAACAAGTTTGGAAGTTGACACTTCTGTTCTTAAACTAATACATTACACAACATACTAGTAAAATACATAATTTAATACACATTCTATTTTTGAAGTAAACATGTTAGTTCATCTGGAACATGAGCACTAAGCACACGAAGCATTGTATTTTCTCATGTTACTAAGATTTCAGAAACCGTATTTGCTGATATTCTTAGAGGTATAAATCTATATGAATAATCTATAGGGACACACAGCATTATGTTGGCAATTATATATACATAGTTTTATATACACACACGCACACAGATACATATAAAATGCAGAATCATATAAAGAAGTTATGTGCAAGTGAAACCACAGACTCAGATACACTCCTACAAATTCTGAAGCCCAAAACATAAATACCTACATGCCTAATTATTGCATTCCCTTAAAGTGTAGCATACTGAAGATGCATAGAAATGACAGTCAAATATCCCAAGTCTTACAGTTTAAATGTTGTGTTTTCAGAGGAAATAAAATGAAGGTTACATGAATTTAATAATACATTTTAAAGGAAAAATGCACTGATTTAAGTACAAAAATTTTTCTTCAAAGAGTTACCTGACTACTCAGAGATGATCTTCTTTGTGTAGACTTTTCATGAGCAGATAAGCTTTGTCTTGGGGGAGTGCTAGTGTCCACTGTCATTTTAGTTGGTGTCGCTGACAAAGTTGTTACAAGAAAAAGAGACATATTAATAGTAATCTCAATTCTGCAATGCAATAATCAAATCACAGGAAGCTCTTCCTGAATAAAAAAAAGCTTAAGGCTTGGACTCTGTTTTTTTTTGCCTTGCATATCCAACAATAAATGCAATCTGAAACAGGGCAGTGTAGAGGCTGCTATTGCAGTTTTAGAAGCAGAAACCATTACACAAGGTCTGAAAATCTTAGTGGCCAGAATATGTCTGACCCATCATAAAGGACATTCTCATCTGCACATTTCTAATAAAATGATGATTAACTGCTAGAGATTAATTAAGTAAAGCAGAGGAAGTCTTCACTAAGAAGGAAATTATATATTCAATAGTTGATGCTTACACGAATGATCTGATACTGCAGTATGTGAAGATTTTCTTGAACTCCTGGAGGAAGCGGAAGGTGTGGGGCTGGTATCAAACCTTTCCAGAGCTTCTTTGAGGCTCACTGTGTTTATGTGATTATCAGATCCAGAGTCTTGACTCTGAAGAGACGCACAGAAACAACAGCTATTTTATCAGATTCGGCCCACAGTGTACATTTCTGTAAGAAACTATCTAAGACCATACAGTGGCTCATCAATCCCTTTCATCACTAACTGCACAGAAGTAGCGTCCTGCTTTGCATCTGTAACTTCTGCTCTTTTATAACAATTTTTATAACAAAACAAAGCCATAGAAGCCTAGAAACCAAAGTGCATGCAGACATGTCACAAACTGACTGCTGAGCTGACCTCCTCCAGCAACTCAGCTAAGTCTGAACACCTGTGTTAGGAGTGAACTGCTTATCCTTTTGAAGAAGGAAAAGTTAATTCCACTAGAAGGAGCACTGCCAGATGAAACTTTCTGAACTGCCAAGGGAAAAACACCACAGTGTATCTGCACAAGCTGGCTCAACTAAGACTTGCTGAGCTTCAAAGGATGTTCATTCAAAATGAATTTTGCATACCTAAGAAGTAGAAAAGAGTCACATACTGAAACAACTCCTACTTTCTTGTGAATTCCTTTAAGTCATCTTTGTGTGCTGACCTTGTTCTTTCAAGTTATGGGTCCTTCCAGTAAGGAAGAATATTTATGTATGAACCTTAGGAAAATCGACATGCTATAATTACAGGTATATAAACTGCTGAGAAGAGGAGGAGTGGAATAACAGTTAAACATCCTTCCTAAACTTCTTTAATGACTTCAAATAGACATACTATTTAAAGATTGAAATAATTACTTAAACAGGACAAATACTTCTTGCTGCTAAGTATTTACTACATATTATTTTTACTATGAAACAAAGAAGTGAAACAAAATGTTTGTTACTCACTTTATCTGCTTTTATCTCTGGAAGAGACTCCTCAATACCAAGCTCTCGCCGCCGTTCTGCTCTGACTTCTGCGTAACTAGGAGAACAAACCAAATATGACTGCTTAATCTCTAGATGATTTTAAAAATGCATCTCAGAAAACAAACTCCTCCAACATATCTTGCTTACAAAGTACCTCAGGAAGTTTTCCAGTAATTCTTTATTATTTATTACTCTCTACCTCAAAAAAATACTAACTAGCAATACAGCTCCCACGTAATCTAAATACCTCTAACATGGATTTAGCAAGGAAAACTTACCTTACAACTGTGTGCGTACAGACAATAAACTCTGGCCTGGAATTCCACTGGTGATACGTGATATAGTAATGTGTTTGCAGCCAAATCCATTGCTGTCCCTTTGTAAGGAATCTGTAATAACACGACTTCCCTTTCCCATATTGCATTACTGTAGAAGTGAAGAATAAAGTTTACTGCCTTTCCAGACTATAAATACTGCAATTATATAATAAGCATTACTTCCCAACTCTTTATCTTCTGAGCCTATGTTCAATCTGATATTAAGGCTAAGAGAATTAAAATTGTAGTTTTCTACCAGAAAGAATCTGCATTTGTCTGAGAACTGCAAAATTCAAATTACCATTTTTGTAGAGCTTTTATATATAGTGAAATACTCATATGCAAAAAAATTGAAGAAAATCATAGCTAAACAGAGAACTTATTCTGTCACGTGCCTAGACAGTTTTTGTATTTATTAAACATCACATAGCCTTTTAAATGCTATTGGAAGAATTGGAGAAGTATTAATCATAGTACTGTACCCTCCAATTCACCACAACGAAAAATCTAAATTAAAAGTTGAATCTATTTTCCAGTTCTGTATCAAAAGAAAAATATCAAGAACAGTAGTATGATATCATCAAATGAACAGGAGTAAAGAAACTTCACTCGCAGATGCAACAAAACTTCACGTAACAAACTTTAAACTGAACATCTAGAAAGCAAATTAACTCATTTTAGCAACTTGGTCATACTCACAATGCTCATGACATTTTGCCAGATTATCTAGATCATCCACATGATAATAATCATAGCCTGATGTTCCCAAAACTTCAAATGGAAGATAGCCTATTATTGGTGGTGCCCTAATTAATAGAAAAATTACAGTCATTTTCTTTTCACAAGAAAAGAAAATCATTATACACATTTTTTTTTGCTTTTTTTTTTGCATTTGCATTTTTTGTTTCATTTTTCTCAGACAAAAAAAAAAAAAATTAAACCCAACATAAACTATGAGTAATTAATGCTGATTAGTGAACTCTACATATTATAGCCATAAAAGTGATTCAGCTACTACTGCTGCTATATATAGAAAGAATTGCAGCACCTGTGATCCAAGAATAGGAACTTCCATTCTAAGCTATGCCTAGATGTGAACTCTTCATTGGGTTCTTCAACAGTGCACATTTCCTGAAAAGTGGAAAAAAAAAAAAAATCTCTTTCAAAACTGCTCTATTCTAATTCATAACTTCTTTTTAAATTCAGGCTTACCTGAAGTTAGTGGATAACCTTACAATAGGTATAGAATTTATAAATTTCACCGAGATTTTTGGTCAGATTCATAGCACTGAGGTAGAATTTAATGTCAGCTATGCTAGGCTAACACTCAGTTGATTTAAATGCAGCTAGTAAACTCATACTCAGCATCTACAAGCACAGTAGTACAAGCAGTACGTGCTTATAATGGGTAAGAAGCACCATTAGGAAGATGGTCACCTTACTTCGGCTTTACGAATAGGATAGAGAGTGCTCTAAATCTCTACTTCAGCTACTGCAGGAGCTTGCAACAGTACTCCCATAGTAAGAAACATAGATATTTTCAGTTTCATATCCTGCACTTTGGCCACAATAACCCCATGCAGCTCTATAGGGTTGGGGATGAGTGGCTGGATGACTGCGAAGAGGAAAGGGACCTGAGCGTGTTGGTTGATGCTCAGCTGAACATGAGCCAGCAGTGTGCCCAGGTGGCCAAGAGGGCCAATGCCATCCTGGCCTGCATTAGAAATAGTGTGGCCAGCAGGAGCAGGGAGGTAATCATCCCCCTGTACTCAGCATTGGTGAGGCCGCACCTCGAGTACTGTGTTCAGTTTTGGGCCCCTCACTACAAGAAAGGCATTGAGGCCCTGGAGCATGTCCAGAGAAGGGCAACGAAACTGGTGAGGGGTCTGGAGCACAAGTCTTATGAGGAGCAGCTGAGGGAGCTGGGATTGTTTAGTCTGGAGAAGAGGAGGCTCGGGGGAGACCTCATTGCACTCTACAACTTCCTGAAGGGAGGTTGTGATGAGGAGGGGTTTGGCTTCATCTCCCAGGCAACAAACAGGACCCGAGGAAATGGCCACAAGTTGTGCCAGAGGAGGTTTAGATTAGACATAAGGAAAAACTTTTTCTCTCAGAGAGTGGTCAGGCACTGGAATGGCCTGCCCAGTGGAGGTGGTGGAGTGTCTGTCCCTGGCAGCATTCAAGAGGCATCTGTATGAGGAGCTACAAGATATGGTTTAGTGGCTTGTGATAGCAATAGTAATGGGAGGATGGTTGGACTCTATGATCTTGTAGGTCCTTTCCAACCTTGTGATTCTATATGACAGAATTCCTTATGACTTTCATTAATAATATCTGAAGTGCTCTATGCATTTTCTCTAAAGTTTTCCTGTTCAGAGTACGGTTAAAACAATATAAAAGTGATATGATATAAATGTGATATAAATGATATAAAAGTGCATACCTTGATAAATTGAGGTGTAGCTAATCTAACTGTGGCTATAAAGCAAACTTTGTCTTCATATGAAGGCCGGTGCGACCGCTGAATAGTTCCTTCAAAACCATTGTGTGCTGAATTGGGAACTGAGAGAAGACAGAGAAGAGGTCAACAGAGGCATGGAGGAGAACGGCAGTCACATCACAAGCCAAATGGATCAGTGTTTATCTATTGTAGTTTCTTCAGAATTTGTCACCAACGTGAAAACTGCTACATAGAATACATACACATATATACAAAGGCATAGTAGTAATGGGAACACAACCACAAAGAAATTTTCTCCACTAAAATTACATAATTTGGTGACTGGACACAGCACTTTGGCCATGTTCAGTTTGCCTTCCACAGTAATCACTTTTTCTAAAGGACTATTATTTAATTGTCTATAATCTTTTTTCCACTGTATAGTTGGTGTGTGGTTATTCCTGAATGCAGCATTTTGCATTTGTTCTTAACGAATGTGCCTGTTTTTCTCCCCAAAACCAATTTATTTTCTATACTTGCTGCATTTCCCATGTTTTTAGCATTCTCGCTTCACTGTGTGACTGCAAACTATGTTCCCTTACTCATACTATAAATGGAAATACTGACTAAACACAGAAAAAAACCATCAAAACTTCAATTTGACAGTGAATTGTGGTAACTTTTTCAACCTGCAGCTACTCCTAGCAATTTCAATTAACATGTGCTTCCCTTACATGTTCACGGATATGTACTATGATCATGGTTGAAAGCTGTCTTAAAGCATACAGTTTATTTGTCTTATCCACACAGTGTGTTACTCTGGTAGAGAAAACTGAATGGATGTGAATGCTGTCTGTACCTGAAAAGTCCACAATGGCTGCTACTCAACTCGTTAGCTTCCTGAGGCTCCCATATAGTTCAGTTATTTGTTCTGGAATATTTGATTCTATGATTCTATGATTTCCTGATCTTGAATTGCAACTTATAAGCCCACAGTTTTCCAACTCCTCTTTCTGAGACTAACATCATACTTGATTTTTACAGACCCAGATACTTGCTTTTGGCAAGTATCCACAAAAGTGGAAATAATGCATAAAAATAACTTCAGTGGATGAGAGAATTCATTCAGTGCAGAAAAGTGAAATTCTATAACAGTCCATCCACTGATCTAAGTAGTTAACTCCTGCCACTGAAAGCAGAAATGGGGGGGGGGGGGTGGGGGAGGAGTGCAGAACATGCATTTTACTTGTCAGCTCACTGCTAGTATAATGAGAACGGCAGATACTTAGTATTGGTGATCCTCAAGTTACTTAGTCACCTGCTTAAATATGGATTATACTTAAATTAATTCAGGCTCTTACTTCAAAGTGTTGACTTAAATTTCTCTTACACTCCATTTAAAAATGTTTTGCGGCTTTCTTTAACTGAAAGACTTAATATTTTGCCTTCAAATGCACATATGTGAAATACCTGATGGGCAGTCTTACTTTGTCTTCATTAAAACAACAAAAAATTGATGTAACATTTTTTCAGGCTCTTTTCAAAGACTGATTTTAGTTTTTCCTTAAGTTTTGCACAATCATCCTAGGCCTGTTCAGGTACGAAGCTCCCAAAGTATTCCATTCTAATGTGACTGGAATTACTTACCATTATTCAAACACTTGAAATTTCCTATAAATTTTACATATTCATATGTAGGTTGCTCTTTTGGGTCTATTGTTCCTCGCAGCATATGGCAACAGAATTCTAGCTGATTTTTTGCTGAGAAAAGAACAAACAAATTAAAAGATTGCGTGGTTGATGAAACACACAGGCAACAAGAAATGGAAAGCAGGAATAATTAAGTTGTGCACTTTACCGAGATAATGTAAATGTGGTGATTACAAATAGCTACAGCCTTTGCTTTTATCCAGTGTGACATTAGCTAAGCTAAAGAAAAGGAGAACTCATTTGGAATGTGTGTATGAAAAGGACTGAATGCCAATGACATAGAGATCCCGTGAAAAAAATAGAACTATTTTAAACAAGCATCTGCCCAAAACATAACTTCATGTTCTTCCAACATCCATGGCCTGTTTTCATTCTTGTCAGCTGCTAGAATGGTCTAAATAGACACTAGGTAAACAAAGTCATAGAGTGAAATGCCATGCAACACAG
Source organism: Pavo muticus (assembly GCA_016647715.1). Lineage (NCBI taxonomy): Eukaryota > Metazoa > Chordata > Aves > Galliformes > Phasianidae > Pavo > Pavo muticus. The sequence continues at coordinate 200,980 of JACDJE010000435.1, read as the reverse complement.
AATTACTCTTCAGGGAAAAGAGGAACAGCACTGCATGAAAGTGCTTCCATTCAAGTTGCACGTTTCATTCTGCATGCCTCATCCACACATTTCCAAATACATAGCACTGGAAAAAAGCACTAATCACATGCGAGATGAAGTGGACTGTTTTTAATGCAACTACTTACATTTTAAGTATTCCGGTGTCAACGAATCACTTTCCAGCAGATGAGAAGACAGAATTTTATAAATTTCTGAATGTTCCCCCTCTGGGATAAAATTAAATACACTCTGATCCACGAGATCAGACTGAAAGAAAAATATTTAATGCATTTTAAAATAATGCAAGACATACAAAATCACAAACGTTACTATTTTAGTGCAAAACAATTCCACAGACCAGAAAAAGATCACTAAAATATTACTAACTCATTAATGTCACTTGTTGGATTACATGCGAACACTTTGCAAGTAAAAAGACCCACCATTTTCATTTGTTTTGATACTGTGACTCATTTAATGAAAATGCCATGAATGCATCAGATATGCATATGCATTTAAGTACAGGGGAACTTCTGTTAGTCTCTCTGGAAGGTAAATAAAGCAGCGTTTAAATGAGGAATTATATAATGGTGGTCTGGTGCATTGTAATCTATCAGTGGGAATCAACACATCCAAACAGTATTTTGTAACAAAAAGCAGCACCTCCCTACATCACATACTTTACAATACTTGCAATAACTATATCCAATTGGGAATGATTTACGAATGTGTCTTATCACAACTTATCACAACTACAAACACAGTGCTAGGAGTATACAGATGAATTCAATTAAAATTAACGCATGTTTATACGCATAAATCTATTTGATTAAGTATTCAGGAATATATATTAAGAATATATAAATCACATCTAACAGAAACAGGTAACTGTGACTCTGAGAAGTAGGTAAACTATGAATTTTTAAAACCACAATTGTACACCTTTCCAAACGTTTAAGCTGATATCATGCATTCCTTATAGGAACTGGTTTGGCAGAATCATTTTTAAAATACGTCACTCCATGTTCTGCGAAGATCTCTTACCACTGTAAGACAGCTAGCCTGTACCAATAATTTGTCCCTCTCTTCTAGAAAAAGCTCTGTTCCATGTTCCATTCATCAACTGTACATTTTTGAGTACTAATGTTTCTCATTTCTTAGTGACGTTATTCAAAGGTAACTTCTAAAAACTAGAACATTTAATTTAGCAGCGAGCAATGTCACCAAAATTAAAGATGAGTGAATGTGATAAAATTCTAAGTATTCACCTAGCCTAAGAAGCAGAATCAGCAATAATGTGTTTCTTATGAGAGTTCTTTGGTAAATAAGCAGTAAAAAATTAGTTAAAAAAAATTCCAAGATACTGCTCTTTAGCAATATTCTTCTGATTCATGTAGAGGCCATGATAGTTGTGAACTCTAAAGGATCTCCTACAGTCACATCCGTTGTTACAGTCATGTTGAAGAGAAACTGATGCTAGTCTGCTACTTCTTAATCCTGCGTAAGAGAGCACTGACTGCATTCTGCATATCCAAAGGAAATGTTTAATACAGGACACATACCAGAAGCAAGGATTTGTGCAAAAGCATTAGAATACTGTACACATCTGCACTGTAATGCCCAAAAGAACAAAGATTATTAGTACTCATAGTAGAATATTATCCACAGACAAACTGGCACATTACTGAAAGCAATTCATACTTACTGGCAAATGTTCAAGTAAAGGAGTTACACTTTCAGACACATATATTATATTTCCATCTGTCATAATTGCTAAAAAAAAACCATCAAGAGCCTGAAATTAAACATAATAGGCAGTTAAATAAAAAGAAGCTGCGTATTAAAAATGTTAAGCTATATGCAACATTGAAAAGAATTTAGACCAATTTTAACTGAATTTATTATAACAATGAGAATTCTGTATTAAAACTTCTCAGTCTTGCTTTTACACTGTGAGCATTACAATTTTCATATTGCTCTGTTTTCAAATAATCTATGATTCCACAGGCAAGATTTTGGTCCTTACGCATCCAGCCGTTTTTAAGTTGGCTCTGTGGCATGCCATCTTGTCTGCTTGTTATTTTTAATTACACCATCATTTTAAACACCAGAAAGCTCAGGAAAATGAGCTGGCGGCAAAAGAAAGAAAAGGAGGAGAAACGATAAAAAGAACAAATGAAAGAGGTGGTGAAATCAACACATTTCAATATTTAAAATCTCCGTATCTCCAATTTCAATAAGAGAAACTTGTAACAAGATCTTACTTAAGCTTAAATACTGTGAAGTACACTTCTGATTGCTTTATCTTCTACTTAACTCAAACATATTTCTGCTGAAAAAAACATGACTGACTTTTGGTGGAAAATTACCAAACAGAAAGGCATGACAGAACTGCATTTCTAAATAGGAAATTTTAAAGGTCACTTCTTCAAAAATCTTACATCATTTTCTTCTAACTGTAAGTCACTAGTTGTGGACACATGCTTTGTAAGAAGACTTGAGAAACACTAGAAACAGCTAGGAAAATCTTTAAAAACAGAAGCAGCTATATCACTACCATATACATTTCATGTACATAGAAAATTCAGCTGTTTACCTTCATGAAAACATAATAGATGGAATTAAAATATGCAAATGAAAGATACGCCACCAAACCAAAAAATGTCACCATGGACTCACAGCTCCCTAGGAGGTAATATTCTACTTCCAGAAAAACAGAAATAACATACCTCTAACATTAACTGCGTGAACTCTTCATTACTAAGGAATGTTGGTTTCCAGTCCTGTCGAATCTCACTGGCATCTGATTGTGCAGTAATTTCTACAATAAAACAAAAATACAAAAAATACAATATAAGGATTCACACTCCTAAAAGCCACTGTTTTTTCCACTAAGTCACATATTAACAGCAGGAAATAGCAAAAGCTTCTCCAGTCTCCTCTACGTGTGGATGTTGCTCATTTATCAATTCTTCACTATTTTAGCATTTTCAAATTTTTCTTGTTTACAAATTCAAAGCCAGGTGCAGTATTCAAAGCAGCATTACAAAGTGAGAAGTTCTCAGTAATGTAATTTCAGCGTGCTCAGCCTGCTGTCTTTTTGTTTGTCGGTTTGTTTACAATAAGAAGCAGAATCCACTCTGGCCAACAAACAAATCAGATAGTTCATATGGACGTGTACCCAGTGTACCAAGCTTAGTCAAAGTGGAAGTGGTCCAGAAAGAACCAGAAGCAACATACTTCATCTAAATCTGGTGGCTGAACACAGTAGGATTTTCAACAGAAAAGCAGGCAATCTTTGTGAACAATTTATTCACTGCTAGGGTAATATAATGAACAGATCCAAGGACCCCAGGAGGCAAAGCAAGCGCCTGACCGTAGCCAACATTTTGTGCAGAATATGGTAATGTAAACCTCTGCAGAACAATGCTGGTAAGCACTGGCTGCCAGAGCTTTAGATACCTTGATATGATAACTGCAGTCACACAAATATTCTGTCCCATTAGGTCAAGGACAAATGCCCAAGGCCTTAAAACATATCCACTCCTACAGCTACATTTTTTCTTTTATCCTCAAAACCAAAAACAACCAAAAACACACACACAAAAAAACCCAACAAAAAACAACAACAGAATAAAAAACAGCAACAGAAAAAAAAGTAAGTTTAAGTTTATTCTATGGCACTATGCAGAACACATCTGGTGCTGCTTGTACTGTGTTAATAATACTAAGGGAATATTTACCATATCTTAACATACCTTGAGCTTACACACAGTGGGATAAACAAATACCTATTCACACACTTAACAGCCCACTTATTTTATTTTATAGCTAACTAATAGCTGCTTCCTTTGTTGCTACAGCTCTCTAATTAGCATACAAGCTAAGAAATTACTCAAGGAAATGGCTTAACTAGGGAAAGAGCTTGCTTTCTTGCATTTTAATCTTGTTTTTTGGCAGTGTGAACCACAAGGTGCCATATCGAGAGCAAGTGTACAAGCAGATTTAAGGATTTATCATTTACAGAAATATCAGGCATAAATAGTGTAGGCTTGGCAGAAGATGGTTTTTTTTGCTAAAAGAAAACAATCGGTAACGAATTTCAATATAACTCATCTTGATGTACCCCCCCCCATCAGCTGATGACCAGAGAAACAAAAGCACAGCAAAGATATCCAAAGATACTTCTAGTTTTGACATTTCACATTCAAGTTTACAAAACATACATTCATTGCCTTATATATAAGAGGATATGTCTCGAAAATGAGAAAGTTCAGCAGAAAGCATTTATAGATTTTCTGCCTTTTTTCCCCCTCAATGCTACAGCTAGAAGGTAAAAAGAAAATGCCTGTGTTCCAGGTCTGCATTCCCAAATTCCCAAGGCATGCCACTCTCCCTCTCATCAAACAAACTAGCCCAATAAAGCTTGCTGGAGAACACAGCGCTCTATCATCCCAGTTAAAGCTGACAGTCATGCAGATGTCAGATAGCAGAGAGGGAGCATAGATTCCCTTGGATTAGCTGTTTCAGTAATTTATTTTGCTTTATATGGAAGCAGGAGAGACAAAACAACTGTTCAAAGCACAATCTAAGTATCAAAATAAGTGCTTCCAACAAATACATTCACTGAAATGGATCAGCAGAGCTCTCCCGACAAGCAAAACTTTGACAGCTTGCACCTTATGAAGCAACTGTATAATAGAGGTCTCCATCAGCCCAGCTCAAACAACTTCAGGGTTATTTAGGAAATAAATGCTTCTCTTTATGAAACAGACTTGTTCGACTGCTATGGGATTAAAAAAAAAAAACAATACTGATTTTGAAAAATACTGTCAAAAACATAGTAATACATCTGGTACCTAAATTATCATCACAGGAATATCTTTCTTCAGGGGCTCTTTAGATTTTTTGACAATCCCCTCAAAGGAGCTGCACAATTGTTATTGTTTTATGCACTTAGTGCATATCATAAATACTTTCATAACTTACAAATATATTTTTTCTTGTTACAATTACCTTTGTGCTTCCGTAAAAAGTCAATGCTCTTCTGCAGTACAGTGGATTTATCCATCTTCCGAGCATTACCTGGAAGCATGGAACCCAGCTCTTTGATAAGAACATTAAACTGATCTCGACGTTTCTTTTCAGACTTGTTTCTGGACACTCTGACAAATAAAACAGAAAATGTTTTATAGCAATTATGAGAACTTATTATAATAAGATACATTCTACAAACCCCCGCTGTAAGAACTGCAACACCTACTCCAAATCACAGGCAACATTTTCAAAGAATGGCATCCTTCTCAAGGAGGGGTGCACTTGGGCCTTCACAATAGACCCCACTTTGACAAAAATACAAATAAATATGCAACGTGTCTAGAGAATAACAGCAAGAGAAATGCTTGAATTTTGTTGCAAAATGTGGTTACTTACGAAAGACTCATGTTTTTTATTCCATTGAGAAATCTTGGTCCAAAGGTACAAGCATAGGACATTCTTAGAATTAGGTAAACTGAAAAATTACCTTTTTGCTTTATCTTTGTCATCTTCTTCCACCAGACCATCAAAAATGCTTCCATCATTTCTGAAAGAAACAAAAATAATAAGGAAGAAAAAAAAGCAAAAGAGAGAGCTCATTATACATCACTTCCCTTAAAACAAGAAACTGAAGCACTGTTTTATTACTGTGATGTCTCACAAGGAGACATCAATCAATAACCCAAAGTCAAGCCTGGTAAAACTTCTTGTAGGCTGTTTATTAAACAGACAGCATAAAGACTTACATTTCTGACACAGCCCAAAATAGTTCTAGGGTATTTCTAATGCAAACTCAAAACCCTATCAAACACTTAATTGAACATTATTTAATTCTATTTTTCCATCTTCTTAATTATTCGCTTTACCTTATCCTTTTGAAAACGTTACAGGAGAAATATAATTTGTTACTTCTACTTTTTTGCAACAATACAATATTGGAAATACTTACAGTAAGAAAGTACTTGTTTTGCCTTAAATACATCAATAATGGAAAAGAGCTCAGGAACACGCTATACTTCATCCATGCAAGTAGTTTTATGTATATACAATTAACTCTAAACAGTAACACTAATTATTCATTAAAATCGGTTCCCAAACAAGTATCACAATTTTTACTCAACTTGAAAATTGTGCATGTATTGCTAAAGAGGTTTTAAGATATCAAAATGAGAACATTTTACTTTTAAGAAGACTCAGTATACTTTATATAATACTTTATTTGATTTCCTTTTAAAAGTCAAGTTGAAATTGTTCTTCTGTTTTCCAGAACTGCTGTATAATTGACTCATATTTTATTTCTCTCATTTCTTCTGTCTGCATTCAGTTTATTTAGTGTTGTCCACCCACTGGCTACTGCGTGTCCAACCTTTATGTTTTAACCTCCTGTTTCCTTCCCTTGAGGCAAGTAACTGTCCATCCAAAAAGCTTACTTCATCCCTCTGATTTACACTGATAAATCGCCAAGTAATCATATATTATGATAAGCAGAGATGTTAGGAAGTAATTATCTTCTGTTACTACATCAACATGAAACTTTCAGAAGGAATTCACATATTCAAAATGCTGAAGTTTCAGTGAGATTCAGCAAAACTTCACTAAAAAAAAATAAAAAGTCATGTAAGTATTTTAAAACATTCATCCTTTATATTTAGTGGGTTTTATTCAGAGTGGGCTTAACTTTCTGTAAATTTTATGCAAGTCTCATTTCCTGAAGTCTCAAAAATGGTAATAAGCAGTTTATTAGGGTCAGATGTTCACCCAAACTGCTAAGAAAGTCTAGAGCAAGGAATCAAGTAGAAACCACGCCTCAGCTATTACTTTTCCCTTGAAATAGGTTACCAGGTCACTTTACTGTCATCTGCAGCACCACTAATCATTTAAGTGTATTTGTTTTCCTTAATCAAACAGTGAAGTACTTAAAAAAAAAAAATCAAGTAAGCATTAAAAATCAGCTCAACTTGCACAGATGCTGTTCCATGTCTGAAAAGTCATACACTTTAAGATTCATCTCAAATAATAAAATAAACTATTTCCAATGATTACAACACAATACATTTAAAGACAACCAAAATAGTGGCCAAAAGTAGCCAAAAACTCACTTGTTCTCTGTATATTAACTGTAAGAATAAAATCAGTAAAGAAAATATTTAACAGTAATTCCCTCAAAACTCACAGTTTCTATAAACATACCTGTCTGCAATGGAGCTCATTTTATGGGTGCTTATGGTAAAAAACATAACATAGCACACTTTAGTCTTGTGGTAGACATTTGTACGTTTGCCTGTAGGAAAAGGAAAAAAATCAAAACGTAACTCTGGAGGAATAACCAAATACTTCACTAGAGCATACTTGTTTTTATTTGCTCTTTAAACTGCTTTTAATCTCCTCTCAGTCTCCTGCTCTGTACTGCTACCTTCTCTAATCTAGTCTCCATTACCATGATAACCTGGACTTTAATATTTTATTTTACATGACAGAGTTTAAGAGAACACTGTTTCATTAAATGTCATAATCAATAAATTTGGACAAAGCCAACATAAACCTTTTCCTGGCTCCAAATTTGGGGATTTAAAATTAAAGTATTTATTTCAACAAGTATCTACTTGCTGGTACCCAAAAATTACAGAACTACACAGGTGTAGAGAAAGACTGAATGCCAAAAATAAAACAATGCAGTAAAATCTCTCTCTTTGACATAAAAAAGTCAGCAGTCAAAAGCTGCTTATGGAGCAGCAGGTCTGGAATGTAAGAGATTAAGGAACAACTGTGTGCAACAAGAAGTTTTATATAAGAGCTACAGCTGCAGATCTTCAGGTGTTTTTAAAATGCTATAAACTTAATATTAAACAGGAATTACATTTATTTCAAAGGAGCTCTTTTTGTCACTAAACTAACTCACAATTTCTGAGAAGGAAGAATTTATTTGCTTTTGAAAGTGCCAACTCCAGCAGAACTTGCAGTGTTAATACCACAAGAAATACGGCAGCTGCTACTTCATGATCCAAACAGTCGATAAAATGTTACAAGAAGAGTTAATCCCATTTATTGATAAAAAGGGAAACTGAGGAAGAAAGCTTATGTTCAAACCAAACTGTCTCACTGTCTACAACAGCCACGTATTAAGGATGTTTCCTTCACAATATTAGCCTTTTTCCCCGCAAAACTTCAGAACTGAGCACAATGGGAAAAATAATTGGGAAAGCTGGGCTGAGGCACAGTCTCCTTCAAGGTATATAACAGAGCGTGCATGCAATTTTGCCTAAGGGTCCTCTTAATCACTTCTTCAAGTAATAAGGCCCAGCTTTGTGTTGCATTTATTCTCCAAAGTCCAGTGCCCTGTAGAGACACTTGAAGTAAACCATTCTACTACTCAAATACTCCAAAATAGCAATTGTACTGGCCGTTCCTACAAACTACATTCCCTGTTTGTTGGCCAAGGTTTATAAAGTAACAAAGCTGTACTACTTGAAAACAAGCCAGAAATGGCAAGAGAAAAACAAATTTTGGAAGTTTTGTTCAAATTTTTGTGAAAAGTAAGCAACAGCAGAGAGGTTACTCTGCTCAGCTGTAAAAGCAATCTACCATCACTAGCACAGAATTAAAGATGATTGAAACTTTGTTTTCATTTGGATGTGGTGCTCAGGGACACGATTTAGCAGAGGGTTGTCAGAGTTAGGGTAGTATGATTAGGTCGTGGTTGGACTCGATGATCTTTAAGGTCTTTTTCAACCTGAGCGATTCTATGATTCAACGATTACGCAGTATGCATTGATAGAGGTATGCACTAGTTATAATTTTAACCCTGCATCAATTTTTAAACAATTTGGAAACTTACACCACAGGGATCGAGAGTAACATGTAATTCCATTGGCTAAATGATACACTGTTCCATTAATATGCAAAAGAAAAATACATAGCTAAGTGTATGTCACTAAACACAACCTGTGACATAACTGACATCTTCTTTATGCAGAATCAGAATTTAAGAGTCGATATTTTTCACTTTAACAAAGTTTCTAGAACAAAATAATTCCCTTGTTACTGTATACAGATCTTCTGTCAGAACCAGTGACTCGATTTGGCATCCAAGACAATTAAAGGAACTTAAAAACCATCTAAAATGTACACGTAGTGCAATTTTTTCTCTCTTTTCAAGGTCTGACCCTTTTGGCTTTGCATCCAGAGTAGCAAGACACTGTAACTGTCAGTGGTTATACATGTCAGTGGATAAGACTGCAGAGATACATCCAGTGAAATCAGGCAATTTTAAAGCAAACAGCACAGAAATCAAGGGCTATGTCTATTTCTAAAAATCAAATTCAGTCATGTTCTACAGCAAAAGAGACACTACTGTGCCACTGCCTTTAGTGTTGATGACAGAAAGCCAGAGGAATTTTATTAACTAAAAGAATACCTTTTATTTTACCTTTTATACTTCGGGACTTGTTAAAGTGTATGGTTTAGGGGTGAAACGCTGGCTCTTCTCAAGAATAATGTGGAGTATCCTCTTCTGCAGAAAAGCATTAAATTATGAACTGTAAAAAATCACAAAGGAGAATTTTTAAGTCAACGAATTACAGAATTACTATTTTCTAAATAAAAAAAAGTATTCATTCCAACAAGGGTGATTTATTAATGCCATATTCTGCCAACTTTCACTGTCAGAATTCACCTTGCTTTAAAGCTCTGTTCCTTGTTAAGCAGTATATCCTAAAACTATTTCATCTCTGCTTCAAGCTGCTGTCACTTTATGTCTATCTTTAACCTTGACATGATTTTTACTTTTAAATGTGGTATCAACCACACCACCTACATCTTCACTTTCATTTGCTACCTGCAAAGCAACTCTCTATACCGTTATTTAAACGTCTCTTCTGCTAGAACTCTTACTTGGCCCTCCACTGGCTTTTCCACTGATGCCTTCTCTTCTTCAGACCCCCAGAATCGCTACTCTCAGGACTGCAGAATGTATAGAATGCTGCTGGTGACTAGCAAAGTCGTCCACCTGTATTATTGCTGCTGCCTCTGACAGACATTAAATTCTTCTTTCAAAACCCAGCTGAAAAACCATTCCAAAAACATATTCCAAACTTACCCCACAAATGCGGTATTTACATTAAGAAAAGCAGTCTAAATGATCATCAATTTCTGATTCCTTTATACTATTACTTTTCACTGGAATGTGTTTTTATAGTTTTTCTCTTGCACCATGCTACTTCCTACATTTCTAAGTTACCTGACATTGTTTTTTTCCCCTGCCTTTATCTCATTTCTCTCCGCCTTGCTTTCTGTTCTTAAAATAAAATGGATTCACTGAACTACGTGTTCATAAAACTTTCTACAAATCTTATTATAAAAAGCATTAAATTCTAAAAAGGACATTGTGATCTAAAAACAAAGCTTATGCTACTCTCAAATTCATTAATGCTACTGAAAACATCAGAATTATTTCTGTACTTTTTAAAGTATTCGATTAGAAAAATTAAATTTCTCCTTCCCATGCACCTAGCAGAGGCTCTTGAGTGGTTAAAGACCAGACATAAATTTTAACATAGGAAGTTAGAACACAGTAGAACAATCTGCCAAAAAGAGGAAAAACAAATACAGCATGATTCAATGAAGCCACTCACTCTTTTCTGGCCAAATAACCTGCTGCCCCATTGACCTACTTTTTTAGGTGCTTACAGCCTCCCCTCCTCTCCTGTTTTGTTCCCTTTGACAAGTGCAAACATTAGCAGTGACAAAGAGTCCCATGTAGGCTAGGTTACAGAGACTGCAACATGAAACCCATGTTTTTAAACTGCTCGGAGTTGAAGAACTCTGCCAACTCTCACCCAGCTCCTAAGAGAGGAAAATTTTAGACTTCATCTCTGCAGCATGCAGAAGTTTGGGGTTTTTTTGCTTTTCTTTTTTTTTGGCTTTTGATCACCATTAACACCACAGAGCTTAAGCACAGAACCATATACATTAATGTCTAAAACAAAACCAAAAAAATTAAAAGGTTTTAAGGATATTTCAAAATGGGATTTCAAGATGAAGAGGACAGGAATATGTTTATGTTATAAAAGAACACAGGCAAGCTTAAACCAGACCAAAAGGAAAGCTAATCACAGTGGAAAAGCTTTTGTAACCAAAACCACATAGATCTCTAACTCAGTAGAAATGGCATGCATGTGAAAGCGAGCAGAAAGGTCTGGACGCCTACACACCAGCTCTTTCAGCCACAAGTGTTCAAAGGTCAGGAGTCTGTCTCTATAAATCATGAGTGCTGGGGTGTTTTTTTTTGCTGTTGTTTTTGAAAATTAGTTTTAATATGATCAATTATTTTTTTTGTTTCTAGCTACTCTATCTTTTGTACACATTCAGTGCATGCTTTCAAATTTTCCTGTCCAATCAAGTAGAACAGCGACTTACTATTTTTAGGAAAACTGAAGTTCCTCAATCAAAAACCTCAGCTGCTGCCATGGATATACAAATTATTAATACCCAACATTGCTCAATCTGTAGCAAAAGCAGGAAAGCCAGCAATACCGCAGCCTCTGCGCTGTGCTGACTTATCATTCTGAGAGTGACACGCTGTTACTGGAGAGCAAGTTACTGCATGGCCAAAGAAATACAGTTCTGAGTAAGTCCTAGGGTAAAAAGCCACAATCCAACCTCAGGTAACAACAAAAAAATTTGCACCATCTGACAAAATGTTCCATCTTATAGGCTGAAGGAATTCCAGTAACCTCAGTCCGATTTTGTCATTGACTGGTCTGCACACTGACAGTAATACATCTGAGAAACAAGTTCAGAGACTGGGAAAACTGTGAAATTACATTACAGTCTTGCTCATGACAAGTGTTTTGTCAGGACTGGAACCGAAAAACAGATGAGGCAACAGCCAGTTCTGTATACAGTCAGTGACCAAAGCCTTCACGTCTCCTCCGACACTTCACTTCAACAGTAACATTACTAAATATTTTTGAGAAATTTTGTCTTTGTACTGTAAGAAAGAGGTATCTACATACATCTGAATTTTATAAGTAATGTTTTCATCACTTTACAGATTACAGTTCTCAGTTAGAATTATTGGAAGAAGACAAGCACTATTAGGACAAATAAGTTCGCCCAGGAAAGATTTCAGGAAAAATATGGGAAACAATTCAGTTGTCCAACAATGCAGTGTCTGCAAACTGAATCAGATTAGCATCCTTAATACAACCTGATCTCTATGCCGTAATCCTATTTTGCCAGGGGAACAAACTAGTGATTATAATCACTGAGGATTAGCTTTAGAGATCTTGTTTAAAGAATCAAAATCACAGGACAACAGTCTGCACTTCCACAGCAGCTGATGCCACAGAACAGCGGGATACTCTTGAGTTACAGAGCACAGTAAGTAAGCCAAGGAGCAGAAAAGTCACGCAGTGAGTGAACAGCCAAACCAGTACCTGACTCACAACACAAGCATAGCAACAAGAACTTATTTATTAAACAGACTCTGAAGATAATTATAAACCATCTTGATACTACTTCTCGAGAACAAAGGAACACTTATGTCTGCCAATTTGCACTACAAACTTTTCAGGTTTTACTCTAGTGAGACATCCCAGCATAACGGGTCAACAGAGATCCATCTGTTGTCTTATGTCCAGAACAGTGCATCACTATCACTCACGCTTTCACTTCATTCTTTCCTTCCTGTTTCCCTCCCCAGTCCAATCATTTTTTTCTTCATCTTTTTTGGAGGAAGGAGTAGAGAGAAGAAGAGAAAGAATTTGCTTTATTTAATTTTGAGTAAGTATGGATTTCTGGAGAGAGCAAGAGAGCTTAAGGTAGGTGAGCCATAACCTGTTCTCTAATCAGATACAGGTTGGCCTAACAGAGCAAGTTAGCATGTTTCAAAATAGTTGCTTATTTGCTTGTAATGGTACACACGCCAACAGAAAGCAAATCAGAGTAATGGGACCAGGACCATTTAATATCTTTGTTGGTGACACGGATAGTTGCATTGAATGCACCCTTCACAAGTCTGCAGACAACACCAAGATGATTTGTGTAATCAACATGCTGCACGAGTAGAGGAAAAACCAAACCTCTTCTGCATTTTAAACATGTTTGACTGTCCTGCTACTGGGAAAACACTTCACTTTCTAACTTGGGACTGAATACAGTCTGCAATTCCCATCTTGCTAGGTCATGGTTATAGGAAACACCTCCGTTCATCATTTCCCTGTTCCATATCAGTTGGGCTGATCTCTGCTCAACCAGCTGATCTGCTACCATCCTTCCGCTTTCCTCTGGAGTCTGCTTCCCTTTTGCTACCTTCAGCATGGCGACTGGCACACAGCTTCCTGTCCTCTGAAGAGTTCTGTGTCAAAGAGCTGGCCTTGAGCACAGAGCTCTAATCTGGATTCAGGCTCTGACTCACCAGTTGAACTTCCCAGCTTGTTCTTAGATTTGACTTCATATCACAGAGTAGCCTGATGATCTGGACTTTTGCCTGAACCTGATTACACCCTCTGATGAGCAGCCTGTCCTTTTGGCTCTCTACAATGTCTAGAAAGAACTCAGCTCGTAGTTGCAAAGCTTCACACAAAACTGGCACGGTTGACACAGTGGAAGGAAGGGATGCCATACAGAGGAACCTCAACAGACTTGAAAGGTGTGCCCAGGTGAATCTAATGAGGTTCAACACAGCAAAGTGCAAGGTTTTGCACTTGGGCCAGAGGAATCCCAGGCATATATACAGACTGGAAGTAGCAGTCCTTGAGTGTAGCCCTGCAGAGAAGGACCTGGGGGTCCTGGTGGATGAAAAACTCAGCATGAGCCAGGAGTGTGCCTTTGCAGCTCGGAAAGCAAATGGTGTCCTGGGCTCCATCAGAAGAGGAGTGGCCAGCAGGGACAGGGAGGTGGAGCAGGCTGCCCAGAGAGGTTGTGGATGCCCCATCCCTGGAGGTGTTCAAGGCCAGGTTGGTTGGGGCCCTGGGCAGGCTGGTCTAGTATTAAATGTGGAGGTTGGTGGCCCTGCCTGTGATGGCGGGGTTGGAGATTCATGATCCTTGAGGTCCCTTCCAATCCGGGCAATTCTGTGATTCTGTGTGTGATTCTGTGGTCTTTAATAGTGAGGTGCTGAAGGCCTTTTTTAGCATTCAAGTGCTTATCAGTCTTCTTTTCCTCACCTCCATCTCTTTCCAGGCTATCTGTATTATCTTTAACTTCTCAGATGTGAATTAAAATTAACCACAACGGGAAATAATCTGATGCATTGCTTACGTGCCCTTTCATATCATTACCAAAGATATTAGAATTAATTGATTATAATACAGATACTCAGAATTTGTCAAAGAATCACAGAATAGCTGAGGTTGGAAGGGGTCTCTGGGTGCCTCTGCTCCAGCAGTGACACCCAGAGTAGGGCACCAAAGCGGCTTTGGAAGATTTCCAAGGAGGAAACTCCACAGCCTCCAGGCAGTGCTGGGTCACCCTCACAGTGAAGTGCATCCTTATGTTGGTTTGTGCCTCTTGACCCGTCCCTGGGCACCACTGGCTCCCTTCTCTTTTTGCACCCTCCCTTCAACTCTTTATAGAAATTCCTGAGCCTTCTCTTCTCCAGGCTGAACAGTCCCAGCTCTCTGTCTCTTCTCATAAGAGAGGAGCTGCTCCAGGCCTTCCTATCGTCTTCACAGCCTTTTGCTGGACTCTCTAACAGTTCCAGGTCTCTTTTGCACTGGGGAGCCCAGAACTGGACCCAGCAATCCAAGTATCACCTCAGCAGTGCTGAGTAGAGAGGGGAAGGATATCCCTCAACCTGCTGGCAATAATCAATAAGGAGTACAAACCTAAGTAGATTTATAAGATAAACTCAAAGGGCAGTGCTTAACGACCTGGCCATAAGGTCAATATTCTTCCACATTCTCATGTAAAATATCTTCTCATTCCTTTGCATTCACAATTCCTTATAGGAGATTCTCTTCCCACAAAAGCCATGCAAGCATGACACAAATGCTGCCTGTAAATCCTGTGAAACTAGTTTGCACAAGAGGAAGGCTGCAGCTACACGTTACAATTCCTCTTGCACCAGTTTTTATTTTATAAGGTTCCTCCCTGCCTCTTGCCACTCTTATTGGACTTTGACAGGAGGCTTGCATCCTTTTGACTCTGGCCACAGAAAAGCAGATTTGTGAAGTAATGTGTTTAAAGAGAACCCACATATCACACTCACAGTTTTAAATATAACCTTAACTATTTTGTTCTTATTAAAAACTGTGGCTGTATGTACCTTTGAAAATTGGCATAGCTGAGAAGGAGGAAACTATTAAGTAAATCCGTGACTGCTGGGTTTTTAACAGGAAACCAAGGGTTAAGTCTTGAGAATACGCATTGTTTTCTCACATCTGAAATGCAACTTTGCTCATAATAAAGCCTGTCTGAAACACACGAGTAGTACCTCCTTATAGAGTATTTAAAAACAGTACTTCATTGCATGAATTTCAATCAAGACAAGCTAACTTGTTAATGCTCAATTCAAAACAAGAAACCTTCATGTCCCTGAAAATCTCTAATGGGATTTGGGGCAGAAATAGCTTACACAGTCAGCTCAATAACAGATTCTAAACTGATGCTAGCTGAGCAGAGCAAGAAAGTGCTCTAAATTGTACAAAATCCCGACGTTCTGCTGTTGTCACAAGAGGGATCTAAATTTGGTCTGTTTTACAGAGAAGAAAATCCCACCTTCATTCCCTTAAAGACAACGGAGAATGCACGCAGTTGGCAGGTCAGGTGTTTTTTTCAGACGTTCGAAGAGGTAATAAAACCACATATGTGCTCAAAAACTGAAATTCCTACTGAAAATCATTAATTACCCCAGAAAACAATCTGTTAAATACAAGATAATTATTTTCTACAGAATAAAGTTACCAGACAAACAAAAAAGTTCTTCTCACTTTATTTCTCAAAAAATGAAAAATGAAAAAAAAACTTATTAAAACACTATTACTACACTGAGACAAATCAACAAGTTAAACATTCTTCTTTCTCTGTCCCAAAAAACAATGGGGAAGAATGTTTAGATATAGCAAGTAAAACACTTATTGAAAACTGCCCTGGAGATCATCCATTATCAAATTCAACAGATGTAATTACTACACATTCAAAACAAGGTAGGGTAAATTAGGTTCTTCTTCCATTCCATAAAACAATTCTGCTCTGTTTTGATAGAAACCCATGTTTAAATGTAAAAAATGAGATCTTACAATTATTATTACTGCAACAAAAAAGAAAGCATTTGTCAGTCCACTACAATTAATCGTGTTAGGTGAGCACCTTACCTGCCAGTAGCAGTGCATGTGTGTATTGTGAGGTGTGAAAGGTAGTTTAAAGCAGTTACTGAAATGCATACAAATGAACCTTTTCAAAATTCTACCCTAGACCAAGAAATTCAATCCAAAGAACATTTAATACTTTAAATAATCCAAAAGAAAGCTCATAGTTTGTACATAAAGAATCAGACCAAATAATAAAAAAAAAAAACAAACACCCGAACAGAAACCTTTGGTCAAAATTTCTTGCTCTGTTATCACTACTGCATTCTAAAGATCTTCAGAGATCACTGAAGTCAGTAAGATGGCCAAGAAGGCCTCTAAGAATTTACACTGTGAAAGTTTAAGGGTTTTTTGTTGTTGTTGTTGGCTTGTTTATTTTTTATAGGAGACAAAGACTTATTCTTCCACTCATTTAGAATAAGGAGAGACAGACTCAGTACTCCTCCAGATCAATGTGTACATGAAAATTACCATATATAAGATAGCAGGAACAGGGCTATCACAGCATAGGCTGTGAAGATAACAGCATGGCTTCAATAGAGGAAGTATCTATTTCTAATCACCTTTACCAAATTCCTTTGCAAAGCTGAAAATTTTCAAGATAATAATAGTTGTTTGTTTGTTTTACAGATTATTATTTTTGCCACTCACTTCTACAATGGTATTAAATTCCCTCTCTACTGCTAGCATTAGTAACTGCGATCACACAGTAGACGCAGCCTAAAGTCAGTGCAGCCTAAGGGCAACCCAAACACTGTTTCATTCAGCTAAATCATCCGAATCTGCTTCACCATAGGGCTGCTCAACGTGCCTGAAGTTGGCACAGGAGAAGGGGAAGCAGTGAATCACCAGGTTAGACATCTTCTGGCAACAATGCCAGCTCATGCTGATCTACGCCATGCGTTAAAAACCAGAGAAAAAAATTAGAAGGAATGGGATTTCAGTTTCTGCTCAAAGACAGTGTTGTAGTCCCTACTTGAGAAGTCTGCTCCATATTTCAGATGAAACAAACGTTTGCACCCTCTCATGAATTACTGTATCTCACGTGACAACGTGCAACAAATGGAATTTCAGAACGAGGTTTGTATACATGCACTGTTTCAGACTAATGAAAAGCTTAGTTTCTTGATACAGAAACAATTCCAGAACTCAGCTTTTTCAATAGGAAACTCATAAATGCAAAGCACAGAAGTATCTATACTTCATATTATACTTATATACTCTATTTTTATGAGATTATTCACCTGGAGCTACAGAAATTTAATGAAAGAATGACTTACTAAGACCACAGCTATTCAAGTTGTCCAAATGGACAAATATAAAAAACAAACATAACGACAATTGAAAACAGCAACACTCAAGAATAAGTGACAGGTGTTGTAGAAAGCTAATATTTAATCTGAATCTTAATCTCATTCAGAAATGCAAACGTAAATACAACACTTCAAAAATATTTAGTGATGGGCTCTTTTTTTTTCCTAATTTGATTGCACAATCCTCAGTCTGTGCAGCTTTGCAACTGCTTCTGATGCTTAGATTTCCCAGCACGCATGACTCACGCACAACTAAATTATCCTGCAAAGCATTTGGGAAGAGCAAACTGACTGCCTGAGGAGTGAGTGAAGTGGCACAACAATTCATTGGAAACTGCCTTGGAAAAGAAAGAGGAACTGAGACTTCACGTTCATGTTACCATAAAATGAAAGAGAAGGAACATTTTTTGTTCAAATACTCAAGCAAAGTCCAAGTCAAAAATACCAAGCTAGTAGCTTCTCCTCCCTGCAGCTCCCTCTCTTCCCCCGTATCTGTATTAGCACACATCTGCTGCTATATTCATAAGACTAATGAGATTTAACAAAGACTTACTTTTCTACAATTCTGGTGTCAGCCAGTAAGTCCCTCAGTGTTTCCTCTCCACAGTACAACTACCTGTTGTAGAAAGAGCAAGTTTATACATCGAACAAAGTCTCAACACTATAGTTACAGAATTCCAAACACCTGCATTGTTGTGCTCTCCTTCATCCCATTACACAAAACATCAGAGTTTGTCTTTTGTCAGAACTTTCAGCATAACAATCCAGGCTCAACTGGAATTAGTGATTGCAAAACCTGAGACATGGGACACATACTTCATTACAATAGCAAGAAATACCTTAACTGGACAGGGGAAAATAAAAGAGCAAAATAAATTAAAAAGCTTTAAAATTGGTGCTCAGAGGAAATGTCTTAACTGTTGTCTCAGATGAAAAATGGACAAATCCAAGCCAAAGGTGTTTCTTGTCCCTAGAAACCCCTGCAAAACAATCTGTAACTACACTGGGGATAGAGTTTAAGGCATCCTTTAGTCACCTCGAATGCTATAAACAAGAACCAAAAGGAAATGGAACACCACAACATTTAGTAAATAGCATGACTTGCTCAGGCAGGAAAGACGGTATATTATAAAAAGAAAGAACAGTACTGCATGAAGCATGCAGAAACACAACACAGCAACAATGTATAAGCTCTAAATGTAACATAATTTTACTGTAATCATTCCTTACATACATGGTAATAAAGGAGAAACATCTCTGCTTAAATATTCAAATATTAGAGTACTGAACACAACTGAATTTCTGAATGTTCAATTAATGCTATTGAAAGGAATACCACTGCAATTTGAAGAAACACTGTAACTTCTAAACAACTGTCTTTAGACATTTATCTTTCTGATATCCTATCAGTTTATGCAGATGTCATGTTTGTTCAACTTCTTTCTTCACTCTTCTGAGCAGCAGCAGCATGCACTCCTTCTTTGTAGCTCACTACTGACACAAGCAGAAACCTTCAGAACTTGTACTTAGTATGTGGAGCTCACAAATTCCACTCTCTCACCTTCTAAGGGTCACCAGAGAAGCACCAAAGCACACCAACAAATTCCTTGTTCCTATTAACTACAATTACAACCAAAGCCTTGAGTCTGCTCTACTTAATTGCAAATCAGTTTGATAGATTATGACGACAGAATTCCTCTTCAAACATCAGGAATTTTTTTAATGAACATTTTCTGGAGCTTGCAGAGTAATTCAGCACTTGCAGCAGTCTCAACCATTTTCCACTCTCCGAGCACTTGCAAAAATGTTTTAAAATCACAACACTTAATGAAAGACATAAAACATAACACAGCTGTAGAATTTTTAAGCCAAGTGTTTTTAAGCTTTGCTGCTCAGATAAGAACTTTCAAAACAGGGTATGGGGAAAAAAAAGTAATTTTTCAAATAAAACTCCTTTTTATTTTCAGAAATTCAGATTCTATCCTGATACTTCTCCATACGCTTTTAAAGAGCTTCATATGAGTGCTCCAAGTTATTTACATTAGAACCATTACTCTTTTGCACTGTCTATAATATTCAACATGAAAATGATATCAGCTATTTGGGATCACACACACTATATCAGCATGATCCTTTAAGCACTTTCTAGGCTTCCATCAGCTTTTTTTCTTTTGCAACTTTTCCAGCTTTTACTTTACAGAACAATAAGATGATACTACTTCTATTTACCTAAACTCAATTCAGCACGCTTACTTCTTGCCCCCTCAAAGCCTCCTCTGCTCTCTCAAGTTCTCAACAACTCCCAAATTAGTATCACCGTGTTTTACTCACAAACACTTAGAACCTTCCCTTCCAGGTCATTACCAAGGATCCTAAAATTAGCACTGCTTAAAAGACTGCCATCTCAAATAGCAAGGAGGATCTAGTTAAAAATCAAGTTGCACTAGATGTGTCCCACAGTTAATAGCTGAAATCACAGCAAAAGAGGTAGAACGTTCTATTTCTCACTTTATTAACAGAATCTGATTCAGACTGAGTACTTAAGTCCTGAAAAGTAACATGAAGAAAGTATTTATAAAGGCATTAGAGATTCCTACGATCTTGCTAGGTTCCGATTTAACACTGGTATCAAGGAATAGGATACCAGTAGTTATCAGCATTCATAAGAAGCATTGGAACTAATATAAATCAGATGTTGAGGCCACATGCTAAAAGGCTAATGAATACAGCCATACTTTACTTAGGCATACGTTAAGGCTTGAAACATTAGTTACACGTAATGCATGAACAAATTTGCAGAGTGAGAACAAAATACAGAAGAGAGCAATATACTTCCAAGACAAGGTTACTTAAAATAATGAGGGCTCATCATAACTTGCTGGCTTACAATTTTCAAGTTTTGACTTGCAACATTTGCCTTCATTTTAAAGGCTTGTTCTTGCCTCAATAAGGCCTCCTCTTGAGGCTGCTGGATGAAGCACCAGAGTATTAAATTTTGATTTTTACTCAATGTCTTCGGGTTTTTTTGCTAGCTGAAGTCTTTGAAACATGTATGTAATGATCTTTTTTAATAAGGGTGATACAATTTGAACAGAGAGATGCTTTAAGCCCGGGAGAACAAAATATGACATCTAACATTTTCATGCTAGTTATAACATGCAATAATGTTGTGAATATAACCAATTTAAATTACTCTGCAAATCATAGAATCGCTCAGGTTGGAAAAGACCACAAAGATCATCGAGTCCAACCGCAACCTAACCACACTACCCTAACTCTAACAACCCTCTGCTAAATCATGTCCCTGAGCATCACATCCAAACGATTTTTAAACACATCCAGGGATGGTGACTCAACCACCTCCGTGGGGAGTCTTTTCCAGTGCTTAACAACCCTATCTGTAAAGAAGTTTTTCCTGATATCCAACCGAAACTTACCATGGCACAACTTAAGGCCATCTTCCCTCGTCCTGTCACCTGTCATCAGTGAGAAGAGACCAATCCCGCTCTCGCTGTAAGCACCTTTCAGATATAGGAAGAAAGCAATAAGGTCTCCTCTGATCCTCCTTTTCCCCAGACTGAACAGCCCCAGTTCCTTCAGTCTCTCCTCGTAGGGCATATTCTCCAAGCCCTTCACAAGCCTTGCTGCCCTTCTCTGGACCTGCTCCAGCACATCAATGTCCTTTCTGTACTGAGGTGCACAAAACTGAACACAGTACTCGAGGTGAGGCCCCACCAGTGCTGAGCACAGGGGTAGGATTACTTACCTAGTCCTGTTCACCACACTGTTCCTGATACAAGGCAGGATGCCATTGGCCTTCTTGGCCACCTGGGCACACTGCTGGCTCATATTCAGCCGACTGTCCATCAGTACACCAAGGTCCCTTTCCGTCAGGCAGCTTTCCAGCCACTCTTCCCCAAGCCTGTAGGGTTGCCTGGGGCTGTTGTGACCAAAATGCAGGACCCAACACTTGGCACCATTGAAACTCATACAGTTTACCTTGGCCCATCATCCAGTCTATCCAGGTCCCTCTGTAGTGCCTTTCTCCCCTCAGGCAGATCAACACTCCCTCTCAGCTTGGTGTCGTCTGCAAACTTACTGAGGATGCACTCAATCCCCTCATCAAGATTGTTAATAAAGGTGTTAAATAGAAGCAGCCCCAGTATCAAGCCCTGGGGGACACCACTCATGACCGGCCACCAACTGGATTTAACTCCACTGACCACAACTCCTTGGGCCCTTGGTTTGGAAAAAAAAAAAAACACAAAAAGCCCACACCATATTTAATAAAAAAACCACCCCAAAAATAACAACCTGAAGTTCTCCAAAATGGTGCTGATATCTGTGGTGCTACAACTTCAGATTTGTTTAACGATCGCATTAAAGAACTGATGCTCTCAAGGGCAATCTTGATAGAATACCTGAATCTTGTAATAATTCTGGGAAAAAAAAAAATGCGTCAAGAGCTGAAACATGGAAAAATCTGATAAACAGGAAATATAACTGAGTTTATTCCTAATCATTGGCTTAGGCAGGCAGCAATCACTCTAGCAGCAAGTGTTCACAAGTTCTTGGGAATCTCTGAGAATTAAAGCTATACAGGCACAGATGGGGAGAACTCTGACAACTGTTAGCTCAAGATGAAGTGATTTAACACTGGCAACTAAGTATTACTTAAATTTTGAAAGCATTAACAACTGCCATTTTTAACCTCAAACTGAAGAATGCATGAAAAAAAAAATCAGTATTGATTCTTGATATCAACGCATAGAAAAACAGTAGAAACTGCAAATATTTGTGAAGACCACCTCTTTTTTTTTTTTTTTTTTTTGCCTTGCTCAGACTCAATGTCTGCAAGAGAACTCTGGGCTTGTGGGCCTTTTTCTTTTATTTTTAAATCAATGTTGATTAAAAATTCAAGGAAAAATCTGGAGTAGGAAGTACACAAATTTCAGTATTGTACATAAAGTTATAAAAAATAGTAAGACTCCTATTTTTCACAATTTAAGAACATAAATAGGGAAGAAAACCAGATGAAACAACAATCAATTACAAAAGACAGCTATGCTATAAGTCATTTGATTCACTGTCTTTTGCAGGTTTTTTTTCCCTATTTCCTTGACAGTTTGTATAAAAAGAAGCTGCAAAGAAAACCTGTGGAATTTGGAAGGCTGTGTAGGTTGTGAATATTAGTACTGAAACATATAACTAGATTTAGAAAACAGATTTGCATAGGTGACACTGATTGTCCTCCGCTTCTCACTAATAACCAAAGCAAATGATTTTGACCATGCCACCACTAGCAAGTAAACTGGAGCAGTTGAAAAGGATCAGTAAACCAAAGCAGCTCGTGCTGACGCTGCTCAAGCAGGTTTATTTTGGATTAGATTTCATTTAGTCTCCAGAAGCAAACATTACCATCGCATAAGCCACTCAAAGTTTTCCAAGGATTTAATAATTGATTCAGGCCTGTATGTCCCCAGTAGAGACTGAAGAGCACCTCACACCTGCAGGAGAACTTAAAAGTTTGTTTTCTCAGAAAGGAATGTAATTCAAACACAGTGAACCTGTAGGTGCTAAGAGGAACAAGTTGAGAGATCCTGTCCAAAACCATATTAATGACATAAATCAAAATGGTAATGCATATACTTCAGTTGTATTCTTCCTTTCCGAAAAACAGGTATCCTCTCATAAAACAGAACAGGCACTGATTCTAGAAGAATTGAAGCTTTTGCTCTTAAGTGCTCACCATGTTAAAAGCAAAACTAAACCAAAAACAGTATGTGCCAACTTACTGGCTACTTCTTCCAGATTTTGTCTCTCAGTAATTTATTTCCTCTTATTACCTGTGCTACTAAATACAGCAAGTGAAAAGTGAAGTTGTTGGCATCTCTGAACTTTCAGACAAAGCTCGCAGTATTTTTCTCCCTTGGCAGTTCACATGGCTGAGACTAAAACAGGTCTACAAGCGCTACTACCAAAATTTAACTTGCCCCTAAGAAGCTAAATTTAAAAGAGCAAAAGATGAACATGTGCTTGCTTCCATCATTCAAACTCATCTCAACATCTAGTAGTAAACGACTATGTGAATTTAGAAAGAAAACGGATTAATGATATAGCAATATTTGCTTACGCCAATAACAAAACATCTGATCCTAATCATCCCAGAGAGCAGCCACAGGAACACTGTGGCAGAAATGCCAATGGAAACGAATCAGGAAACTTTTAAAAGAACTGTGTTACACATATATTTGTACATAAGCAAAGGGAAAATCCAGGAATACATAGCATAACATTAGTCTTTCTTTTTCTGAGCTATGTCATTTGCTTATCTAATAATTTAATCTTCTAGATTTTAAGTTAAATGCCAGATTGTATCTTAGCATTGTAAGTTATAAACAGGACTTGGTCTCACATGATTAACTCATCCTGTTGCTTAGAATGATTAAAACATTCATAGAGACTCACCAAATTTCACCAACATTCAATATATAGCATCCAAATAACTTTCCAGAGGTTTCTGCAAATGAAGGAATGGGCTTCACACTGCATTTGCTGAAATTGAGATGAAAATAAAATGAGATCATTTTCAAACAATGCCTAAAAAAATTATAAGGAAAAAAACCTAAATCCATACAAACTTCCTCATTTGAAATTTTAAGAGATGAGGTATTATACGTATTTTAGAAGATTTCTTCTGTGTGGGCCTGGGCTTCAAAGCAAAAACAACAACAGAGTAATAAGATAATAATCATTTTCATCAACTATAATAAAAATTCAGTTGAATGGTTGTAAGCATCATTAAGCGTCTGTGAAATATGAAAACTACATTCTTAATCTATAAAAATTGAAGCAGTAAGAAGTCATCCCATTTATTCCTATACGGAACATAAATTCCATCCTCCTGTAACTCATAAACACCAGAAACCTTTGGGTCTGGTTCAACACAAAAAGTCCACAACGCTTGAAATAAAGCTCAGCACTGTCCTGTAATAAGCAAAAGGTGGGAGGGGAAGTGTTAAGACAGTCCTCAATGCTATACAGTCTGTTTTCAGCAAAACAAAGTGGAACTACAGCCTCCTGCCTGTCTTGCAAATCTGTATTACCGTTTCACAACTGGAATACTTCGACAAACAGAGCAGCAGTTTCTCCTGCACAGCTCCCCTCCCTCCTTACTGCCTGCCCAGGGCACGGCTTTGCTTTGGTCAGCAACTTCACTGCTTTATTTAATTTCAGTCAACTCCTCTGATCCAAAGGTAAAACCTGGGATAAACTCTGAGCTTACTCAGAAGCAATCTCTTTCTCTTTAAATCTGTTGGGTAGCAAGAGACCATTTGCAGATCATTACCTCTCTAGAACCTACTAAACAAATTTTGATTTAATGAGTTGAGATTTTTCTTCACTGTGAAAGATAGAGCGGCCCCAGTAATTATGACAAAGAGAAACTACCTGCCCTACAATGTTACATTTCCCATCTCCTATGGATGGGCTCCGATTGCACCACCATTCCTTCTTATGCTATGGAAGTACAGCAAATAAGAACAAATCTAAATGACAGTGGTTTGACTTTTCTCCTGAGTGAAGGGGTTTTTCCACAAGTGGTGACACAGGCACACTTCCAGAAAAGCAGAGGCTGAACTGCATGCATTAACACACGCACACACGTCAAGGAGAATAACGACTTTCAAATCTCTGTTCTCTTCCTATTTCTACAAATCAGCATTAAAAATACTTTCATCTCAGCCATTTGCTTGTATGGAAAACATTAGGACAACATTTATGAATATTCTGGGTTTTATTTTATAAATTAAACATACATAAATGCATTTATAACTAATATTTATGAAGTAAATACAAAAAGCTCTGTTGCTTGAGGACAGTTTTGAACTGGAGATTTTCAGCACTTTTTTATTTTTTTAAAAGAAAGGCTCTGAGAAAGTAACATTTTCATTTGTCCTTTGTTTTTGTAAATGCAAAGGAAAACAGCCTACGGAGAGAAGAGTGGTAAATAAAGCTGAAGTACACCCTGGAAAATACAAATTCTTGATAAAACAAAACAAATCTTCACGGTCTGAAAAGGTTATTTTAAAAAGCGACATCTGTGTTTTATACCATGTGTAAGTAATCAGGATGCTCAGAAAATCCTCTGTTGTAACTTCTAACCTTTTACAGCACACCTTATTGCAAACAGTCCATTCTATTGTGAATCGTTCCGAACACAAAAGCAGCAATAAAAAAAATAATCATAATAAAGAAAATTTGAACCAAAAATGCTCAATAATTATGGAAATATCCTACTGAAGGCACATTGCACGAATAGAATGAACACAGTATTGGGGGTATGCTACAGAAAAGCACTGAGAGCACAGAAGAAGAAAGTCTCCTTACTCAGTGCTTGTGCCTGACATTACAAAGGCACAGAGCAGATTAGGTCTGCTCACCTATCATAGCCCAGCTAGAGCATGCTCACTTGCCCTGTCTGGTTATAAATAAAAGGACCCACCTCATCTGATTTGGACAGATGAAACAGATGTAGGCAAACCACTGAGCTGGTACAAACGGTATTTTTCAGAAATCAGGCTGCCTAACATAAGAGTGTGGGATGGCACAAAGCAAATAGCCCAATACTGCAATATAACTGTTCTAGTTTCCTCCTAAAATTCTACTTGTCTCCTAAGCACTTGAGTGCTTGCTCTAACATACGCAGGTCTCATATCTTCCCATTTCTAAAATTAACACTGCAGCTCAAATCATGAAAACAGTATTGCCCTGCCCTTCCATCTCATTCTCGGAGACAAGCTGACTTTTGGTAAGGCTTGAACTGAAGCAACTTTTGGCCAAATTTGTACAACAAAAAGAACTTCTGCTCATTAAATCCTGTTAAATTACAAACAAACAAACAAAGTCTTAGAACAGAAAGACTAAAGCATCACTAACTATAAGCACACCAACCATCTCCAATGCATGATAAAATATCAGGAATACAGAAAGGTTTTCTGCCAGCAAGACAAAACGACCTAGTTTGAGAAAGATTGGCACGAAGTCTGATATATCTAAGTAAATCCGTATTTCTTTAAGGGTTTTTTTGTTTGTTTGTTTGTTTATTGACAGAGTCACCTTAAAAGTTTAATACCAGCTGCTCACAAAAGGAACCTCAAACTATCTGCCCTGTCTCGTGTGCTCCTCTTTGCGTGACCATGGATGTACAAAGCAATCAGTAAACACGCTGCATGACAAGACATGAATGAATCCTGCAGAGATGAAAATCTGCACCTCCTGGCCCATCTTCAGCTGGATAGCACAGAGTATCAAATCAAGGCAGTGCAGAGATGCAACCCTTTCAGAAATACGATGACAAGTGAACAGAGAGACTGCTAACTGGAACCTATCAAGATGAATTTGTTTGCTTTGCATGTAGTCCTACATTAATGGAGCATCATTACCACTTTAACAAGAGCATCTGTGAAAGAAGACCCCAACAAGCTGTGAGCATAGCAATACATACGCTCATTCGCTGCAAAACATCCCTGAGAGAGACACTAATTCAGGCTCCTAAAG
This sequence comes from Pavo muticus, assembly GCA_016647715.1. Taxonomy (NCBI): domain Eukaryota; kingdom Metazoa; phylum Chordata; class Aves; order Galliformes; family Phasianidae; genus Pavo; species Pavo muticus. The sequence continues at coordinate 173,742 of JACDJE010000435.1, read as the reverse complement.
CAGCAGGGCCACATTAGCATATGTCACTGCTAAGGACGGTGCCATCATGGGTTGCTTCTTTTCCTTCTGGTTTCCCAGGCACAACTGTTTTATTCTATGCTCCTGTCTACAGGATGGAAGCTTATTAAAAGCTTATTTGAAGTATATTCTGGCACCCACACAACATTAATTTCGGTCTCAAATTGAAGGGGAATGTCTACCTTGCCTGAGGTTGAAAAAAAGATGCTTCTGTTTAAAGCGGTACTGTTTTAGTAGCAATAAAATCTACATACTTACTTAAATTACCTAGAAATCCATTATGCGTTGAAGAGTGGGTGGATAGCTTTAGTAGTCCAAATATGATGTCATCTGAGCAAAAGTCTTTTTTGGCACAGTGTTCTGAAAAACACAACAAAAAAAAACAGCTCTATGAAAATGAATCCAGTTGAAACAACTTGTGGATGAGCCCTTGATTGCTGCCCCGTTTCCTCTGCCGCTATTATGGTCACTTTAGTTCTAGCCCTAAAGCGTTCACAACTTTACACTTCAACTCTTTACTCCACAAAATTGGAGTACACTTGAGGAAGGAGAACTTCACATGTACATCCCTCCCTTTACTCAGCTCTGAAGTCCGAACTTCCTTCAGTCTGAAGTCCAAACCTGCAGCCCAACACAAAGGCCTAAGGGTAGCACCACAGTTACATTTCTAACAGTGCCTACTAAATGTTAACATCGTTACAATTGCTTTGCAGCAAGTTACGCCCTTCGTCCATAGCATCACTAATACACCAGCCACCTTTCTAGAAAGGAAGTACACTGATACAATCTTAACTTTGTATTATAGTTCAGACAGTATGTGTGATCCACTTCAGAACTCTTAGGGAACACAGCATAGGACAGCACAGGAAAGAACAAAAGCCATCTTACCCTCACTAAGGAAAAACGTAAACTTCACCGAGTTCTACCGAGAGAAGCTAACCACACCCCAACTATTTACGTAAACAAACACTACTTACTTCACAAAAACAACTCTCTGTTTCCTACAAGTAAGTACCAGTGCAGTACTCCTACAAATAGGGAAGAGTTTTATATATATGCATGCCAGAATTTGGTCACAATGGCACTGCTGACAGTCCTGCAGGGAAAACCGCTGCTAGTTATCACTGCTGATACCTTGCAGTGAACACTCACATGAGGTAAAGTATATCTTTTAAGGCATCCATACATCTACTTCCATCATATGCAAGGAAAACAAATTTATTTTGACATAAGATACCTAAAAAAAAAACTTCAAAATCCCTATTCCTCCCCATCTTGTCCCCAGATACATACAACACAGCTGGAAGATGTCACAGAGAAACTGCCAGTGACTGAACAAGGCTATTTCAAAAATATATTTCATTAGACAAGTCTAATGTGAGAAGAAGAAAGGCAGATTTTCATCCATTTATCTACTTTTCTTTACAGAAGAACATTCTAATATTAGAAATCGATCTATTGAATCAAATCCCAGTATAACGTATAGATAAGAAAGGACCAACTATGTTTTCTATAGGGTTGGAAAGGTGTCTAGGTGACATTTTTAAAACATTCTATACAAATGTATGAGATTACTTTGCATTCCTGTGTCAGCAATGCAAACAAGATTCAAACAGCTCGATATAAACCAACCATACATTTAATTTTCCATTTAAAGGTAGTAGCAGTTTAACTAAGATCATCTGGAAAAGCAATTTCAGCTAATGTAACAAAAAACACTTCAGATCCTTTTTGACTTAGATAAAGCAGTAGTGCCCGAATCACCTTTGATGCCAGGTGCTTCTACAATCCCACCTCAAGGGTGCTGAAACTCATAAAGAAGTCCACCAGCTCATACAAAACCTGAGTGGAACAGGAGACAGTGACAGGGGAACACACATGCCTGAGTTTTCAGGCCCACTGCTGCTGTTCCGCCACTGCTTTTAAAAGCAACTGAAATCGACAGCTAAATGTCAGGGTGGGGCAGGGGGTAAGGGAAAGTCTTAGCACTGGGATGTGTGTCCCAGCTTTCCTGCCAAACCGATCAAACCAGCACATTCCCCAACCCTTTTCCTGCCTCTTTCCTTTTTCTTTTCTTTTCATAAAAGCCATAATTTAAAAGTTCCTTCTATGTTTTTCCTGTCTCCATTTCCTACCACGTCCCCATTCCTCTTCATCTCGATCCTGCCTACTCTTCTGATGTCGTTATGTTTTCCAAATCCTGCTCAGTAAAATATTTTCCCTCTATTCCTTCAAATCTCTGTACTATTTGGATTTGCTTTATGCTGTCTTCTGCCTCTACATTCTCACCCTCCTCCATGCTGGTCTACCTTACTCTGTTCTTAGAAATTACAACTTGTTTCAGTTGCTTGCTGTGACTTACATTCATTTGAATCCTTGATCTCAGAAAAGGGGACATTCTCCTCATTTTCTATATCAGTGACATTTAGATCACAAGCTCTTCAAGGCTGGAACTGTGTCTTTATCTGGGAAACATCATGCAAACCTTTAGTGCAGCACAAAACATTTAATGCTGCCAGGCTGGCAAAAAAAAAACCATACAATCTGAAAAATACCTCAAAACAACACAAATATTTTCACCTGAAAATCTGCATTTATTGCAGCTAGATAAGGAGATGTATTTTAAGCAAGGTTACTGAGATGATAACAAGCTATCATTGAAAGTAGCACACAAGCTCCAAACTCTACTTTCACCCTCAGCCACACACTTGCTAACAGTAGCTTGATTACATATAATGAATGTTGCTGCTGCGGATGGCAAGAAAAGCTTTATTAAATCATATTAGCTCATTAAAATTGACAGCGAGGAGAGCGTGTGAATAGGAGGAGAACGTGCATTCCTACTCTGACAGTTCTTGGAAGCCGTGAATCATGCTGCTACTTGCTTTTCGACGCACAGACAGAGGAAAAGCTGGTTTCCTTCAGAATACTTGTTACTATGAAAACTACTTTAAAATAAGCACAAGTCAAAGCCATGTAACTATTTTCTATCTATTACTACTTTATAACTGACATATTGTAATAACTGAAGTTTCTGCATCCCACAAAATTTGTAAACATTACATCTGTCACAGAGGCTTGAAAAGAGTATCTGGCATTACTGGGCAGAGAATTGTCCAGGAATTAAAAGTAAGCAAACTAACAAAGTTTTCTTCACTTTCCCCCACTTCCACTAAGACTAACAGAAATTTCTCTAGACCTACCAGCAGAAGGGACAAAACTCTCCACTGAGACCAAAGAGAATCTTGCAAGTTGAACACAATGCTATAAACTTCACTACCTACAGTATCACCTAATTCTGACCAAGACAGTAATTCCTCAGTTAATGATCAAAATACCCATTAACGGACACTAGGGCACAGTTCCTATAGCTCTGCCTTTCATCAGCACTCCCCTTCCCCACAGTAACAAGCCAGCCTGCACCCAATCACCTCCAGCACAGCAGAGACCTGCACATGCTGAAAAGCAAATCAGTGCCAAACTTGCAGCACGGCGTCTCTCTCTCTCTCAAGAAAGGCTACTGACAGGTTTCTCTCTACCCAGTTTCTTCATCTTCCCCAAAACTGGAGGAACGTGACAGTCTGAGATCTCTATTCCTCCTACAAACATGGCTGCAATTGCTCTGTGACTTCAAAAGCTATTGGCAAATATGTAAAGAAAGAATGAGAGAAAAGGGATAAACAGCATCAATCACCTTCTGTAGGAAATCGGGCTTAAAAGAAAAACAAGAAGCCACCTCCCTTGCTGCTTGTTTCCTGAGCCAAGCAGATTTTGGTGAAACGTTTCCTGATTTCTCACATCTTCAGATCTGTGTTTCAAATATAAAACACACCCCTAGTGGACTAAGGGCTGGAAAAGCCCCTCCACGTGCCACCATTTTTCCCCCTAACACAGCCTGAAGCTTTTCAATGACCGAGGAAAACTAAGCCAGCCTAAGCCTCTGGCATTTCTCTGACAAGTTCCATGGGAAGAACTCCCAGTTTCCCACCTGCCCACACCAGCATGAGCTTACCCTCTCAGAATTCACAACCGCCTTCCTGAGAGCAGCCACCGAGCTGCTGGAACATTATTCTTCCAGAACAGCATTGTCAGAGTGCATGTGAGTAGCATCCACTACTCGAAAGACCAACACCAGTCTGTTACATGGCATTAAACATGCAATGAAACAGCCACCAAAAACATCAAATACTCTTAAATGCTAGCAACTAATATTTACTACACCGATAAAAGCTTTTATCATCCTGGATGTACTTCACAAAGTGTAAAAATGGTAACTTATGTTTTATTTACTGCAGCAGCAGCAGCGGAATTCTTGGAACTGGAAATATGAAGTTAGCTATATTAATGCAATTCATTTTCAAGCGTTCCTTCTTCCTTATTGTGCATCTCACTATCTCATACTCAAATATTCTCCAAGATAATCATTTAATATGTAAAATTGTATGTTTCTTCTCAAATTTTTGTTAATGCATATTAGGAAATGCACATGTTATCATTCCTCTTTCTTTCAAGGGCCACTTGTTACAGAGCTGTCCCTAATACGTTCACAAACGCTCTTCCTGATGGTACTCACTAGGCAGTGCTGGAACTTTCTGGATACCTGTGAAGTCAGCAGTTAATGGGATGCTTATGGGATCTGAGATCAGCCACCTGAGATATTGTCACATACTTAGGGAGATGCATGCTAAAATCTTTTAGATTTTACCTACAATGTTAGTATTACATTGTTAACAATACTGTACCCTACTACTCAGCACCTAAAAGTTAGATACCATGCTGGATGACAAGCCCATTCCCAGGCATTCGTCTTCCAGGTGTCCCATAGCTCCACCACTACCACAAGATGTTAGTAATTCAGTTCTGATATCCAACCTGAGCCCTCCCCCTGGCACAACTTAAAGCTGTTACCTCTCGTCCTGTCACTGTTACCTGGCAGAAGAGGCTGACCCCCACCTCACTACAACCTCCTTTCAAGTAGTTGTAATAAAAATAAGTACCAAAGCCAGAGACAGCTGCATTGCTCAGCAGTAATTCTAAAAAAGTTTGTGTATCTACTGATACACAAACATTAAAGGTAACTAGTAAACACAAAACTAAGCCTTCAACATCATGTGTTTCTGAAGGACTAGGACACTGGTAAGGTTAGTACTCACAATCCTGATGTAGATACCTAAGCTTTTCCCATCAAGACACACCAGAGAGGGAAAATAAGCGTTCCCATTTTTGTCCAGCAGCACAGTTACAGCACAGTAAGCCAGAACAGAGAAATCACAGCCACGGCCTCTCTGCAGGCTCCACGCTGTGCTGGAAGCTGGATCAACTCCTGACCTCTCCTTCCAGCATCAGTCCTCAGAGCAAGTGAGAAAAACTGAGAAGTAAAAGGCTTGCGCTGGACAGAACCGAACCAGCAGCATGCAGACCTCTCTGGGTCCCAACATGACAGAGGAGAGTTCTGGTTCCCATTCCCCAATGGCATTTAAAGTTTTATAGGGAAGAAAAGACTGAAAAGCTCTTGGAAGAGGCCACAACACAGCTTCCCATCTCTTTCACCTCCAGCTCCAAGAAAACAAGCACTGCAGTGTTTTTCTTTTGCCCAATTAAACTTTAATCGCCTTGTACGCAGTGAAAAGTGGATTTTTAGTGTTTGGGTTTTTTGTTGTTGCTGGAAGCATCTGAGTTTTGGGTTTTTTTGGAAAGAGACATCAAAAAAACCTCTACCTCGTCCCTCCTTTGCGCTTCTGAACAAAAGGGAGAGTCACCAGATTGGCCCGAGTCCAATCCCATAGGTGTGACCCAGGTGCGGTTTGAACATGCCTTCGGACAAGTGAATGCCTAATTTACAGATTGCCTAATTTATGAATACTAAACAGGCGGAGGTGCCAAGATGCTCCGTTTTGACAAGAGCACGGAGGACCTGAGTGAGAACGAAGCTCCAACGTGCCTGGAAAACTTTTACAGAGACCTGTAAAAACACAGCCAACATATGCCTAAAAGTTCATGCTGGACTAGATATTCAGAACCCATCTCAATCACAGTTCTGACTCCTCTCTATTCCTTTTGGGTCTGGCCAGATACCAAAATAACATGCATCAAAACCTCCTCAGAAACACCTGCAAATGTATTTTTACATCTACAGAACCTCACAATGTTTATATTTCAGCATTTATTTTTAAATCCACTTAAAACAGATCTTTCTCCAAGAGCTGTTTCATTCTGTTTTAACATAAGGATATTACTCCAACGCCTTTTGTCCTCTGGTAGCAGGCTGTCATAATGAGTCAAATGGTTTTAGCACTAGAACTGAAGCTTTTTCACACACACAGAGATTATTAAACACTACTACAAGGACAAAGCATTTGTCACCACTCTCACGCCTCATTTGGATACATCTTTATTGAGAAGACGAGAAATGCCCACAGTATCCCCTAAGCTTCGTAAGATTCTACCGAAATACCAGTTCTGGATCTTACACGGTGTATCTACTTCTAATGGATCTATGCTGAATAAAATATTAATATTACTACAGATGATTTCGTGATATACTCAGCATTGTTCCTCAGAACATCGCTGCAGAGTAAGAAAACTAATTCAGTGGTTTTAACGACAAAATGTAACGGCTGGAAAGAGCCCAAAGCAGGCGAACAGTAAAGTGACAAAAGACTCTACGAACAAAGTCACGTTGCTTCTACTTAGTATTAAATACACGGGAACCACAAAGCACAGAAACTTTTTAAACATACAATTACATATTCTGAAAGCAGCTATATTTAAGAATTTATATTATACATTAAAACTACGGTAGGAGAACATTAAGGCCATAAAATTAAACACTCAGGCATGAGGTATGCCGAAATTAAAGCGGCCTTTGCATTACAAAGGCATTTTGTGGCAGCTGTAGCGGCTGAGAATTCAATCCTTCAGGGCAGCACGCAGCTGCATTAACCATGAGTCTTCTTCCTCTCCCATCACTTTGCATTTCACATCTTTAACTCCTGCAACAAACGAACTGGGGAACACTTAACAGTTTCTAACTACCACCAAAGCCCATTACCTGAGCTAAGAAAGCACCTGGCTGCAATTTTGAGCTGCTTTCCCCAGGTGAAGCACGCAGAAGGGAATGAGAGATCCTCCCGATGGGAAGGGATGTGTTCTCCTGTGCCAGCATTACACCGAGGCACTGGAATCTTTCACTTCAGGCTCTGCTGCGTGACCAAAGGTGCACTTCTTACAACTCTTTCTACTCTGAAGCACTACTGCATTCAGAATAACAACGCTGCTAGCAATTACTCAGCATTAACAGAAAATAAGAGGCAGCCAAATATTCGTACCTGTAATCATCAACTGCAAAGCGAGGCTGAAGCTGCACGGCTCTGGACACAGTGCCCCTCTCTATGAAGGAGGGGTGCAGAGCTAAAAAGGGGCTGTTTTCAAACAATGAAATTACCCACTGGTTTCAATTCACAACTATTTTCAACACAAGTCTACTGCATGTAGTAAAACTCGAGAACTCTACCTTGACACAATCACTACGTATAAAGAGCCCAGAGGGTGATGTTTCTATTGCTAATTTATTAATATTATGGCCAGAGTTTGACTAGGGCCAAAAAGCAGCAAAAGCTCAAAGCTTTTGAAAGCAGCAATTTCCTCAACAAGGCCATTCTATGACGATTTATGATTTCAGTGAAATTCTATGTTAACAAGATAATTAACCAACACTACAAATTAAAGTAATTACAGCTCCATTTTTATACTGTCGAGCATAAAAATAGTAAAATTAGTTACAGGAGGGAGTTTATGAGCTCTTTCAAGCATTTAAAAAGAAATACTCATTGCTTTACTCATATCCTTTATTTTACCTATGTAAGTTAAACTCTTTGATGTAAGAATATGACGCAGAAGAATCAAAAAACAAGGCATGCCTGAATAACATCTTAAAGTATCAACCATCAAACCTGGGAGGCTTCCAGGTTTGTTTTTTAACCATGTGGACTGTTTCTTAAAGGGAAAACTCTTGACAAAATTCTCACCCCTTCACAGCACAAGCACTCGCATCCAACCAAAAACCCCAACCCAAACATTCAGTATTTTATCCATCTCAAAGCAACGTCTTTAATGCTTTTAACAAAGGACCTCGAATGGATACATACATGAAATAAGCAGCAAGATTTGCAAAGCATTCAGTTTATCAAGTAGAATTTCCCTATTAAAACAACCAAACGCTGCCTGATTTCAAACCCTCAGATATCCATAGATAAAACCAGTTTTACTCCCGTACGATACGATGGAAGTACGACCCAGCTGCTCGCACAGCCCTGCCAGGACTGCCCCGGTCACGGTGTATTTCTCAAGCACTCCTCTCACCAGCACATTTGCCCTAACAATCCTCTTGCCTTCTGGCACACCTGTCACCCAGAGCAATGAGCGAGGTTAAATATAACCACATCAAAAAAAAAAAAAAAAAAAAAAAAAAAGGTAGTTAATTTTAACCGGGATCGCTCCCGGCCTTCTGCAGGACACGGCTCCACGCAGCGTGGTGCTGGCGGGGCTGAGGGCAGCGGGAGAGGAGGGCCAGCAGCTCCGACTCACAGCACTGCTTGTCAAACCGTGCCACCAGAGCACACCTGCTATCAGGATTTAGGGGATCTGTATCTGTGCCCGGCCACTATGCTTCTTTGCACCTCTGTGAGTCCCAGCACCGCTGCGCCTCGCTTTCCTTCTGTCTCTCCGTAGGTCAACGTTCAGCGCTTACAGGAGAGCCCTGCCCTTACAAGGATGTCAGTGTAAATACCCCCGGGGAGTTTACAAGCCTTGCTCCTCATGAAAACACATTCCGAGTTTACGTCCCGGGCCCAAGGTACAAACCATTTGAAACCGAAACCAACCAGAACCCCACGGCCGCCTTAAGCGGGCACGCGTGGAAAGCAGGGCGACACGGCCCAGCCCAGCCCCGGGCTGCACACCGACCCCCGGCACACTCACTACGCCCAGAGCCAGGGGAGCGCGGAACGACTCTCAGGCTCAGCGTGCGCAGCAGCGCTCGGGAGGGCACTTGCAGCCACCACCACCAAGTTTCTATGGGGAACGTCTGAAAGCACCGAAGGCACGAGAGCCGCCTTCCCGCGAGGACCGCGGCCGCCCGCCGCCCCACCTGCCGCAGGGCCACCGCCCGCCGCCCCGCAGTGCCCCGGGCCCGGACGCGGCCTGCAGCCG
>JACDJE010000435.1:0-163978 GCA_016647715.1 Pavo muticus | reverse complement strand
CGGCGCCTCGCGCCACCGCGCGTGCGCCACGGCGCACTGCAAGCCGCGACACCGCGGCCCTTCGCTCCGGAGCGCGGCGTCTGCGCGTGCGCGGAGAGGCGGAGGGCGAAGAGGCGAACGCGCGAGCTCGCCGGTCGCCCTTCCGCGCGTGCGCAAGATCGAGGAGCCGAGTGCGGGAGGGGGCCGCGCAGGCGCGGTGGGCGCCGCGCCTTCCTGACCTGGGTTCACCTCTCCTCGCCTCACCCCGCTCCGCCCGAGGAGGAAATGGAGGCGGGTGGTGTCTCAGCGGGGAGCGGGGATCCCGGCCCCGCAGCGCCACCTCTCCGGCTCGGAGCGCCAGGGCCGGCGGCAGCCCGTGTGGAGGTGAGAGCCCTGCAGCGGGGCCGGGGCCCGTCGGGGGACGGCGTCCTGCCCGCGGGAGGGGCGCGCTGAGCGGTGCTGCCGGGGATCGGGGGGACCCCGCGCCGTCCCGCTCCGCGGTTTCTGCTGTCGGTGTGGGTAAGCGGGCGGAGCTCACAGGTCGACCTTCAGCGTCTCCATGTTAGCGTTTAGCGCCCGTTTGCGAGGCAGTCTCATCTGTCAGACGTCGGAAGCGGCCCTGGTAGCACTGGAAATCTCAACGCCTATGGAAGTCCTCTGTCTTGTGTGTTCAGAAAATACGTTATATCAGCGCAGGAACACGCGGCTGCAATTGGAGACAGCAGGACTGTCTGATAATAAAAGTTAGCTTTCTTTTGTGTGCCTGCATGTGGTTTTTAAAGCTTATACGAACTGCAGGATGTGTTCATGTTGCGGACTTTGCTGAATGTGCTGTGGAACGCAGTTCAGCCAACAGCTACAAACACGGCCACCGTTAAGGTGCCTGCAATGAAGGAAAGGACTTGATTTGGCTCCCAAATCTCAGAGATCTTCATTTCTGGATTACTTTTCAGGTAGATTCGTTTCCATGTTTGAGCTGCCCTTGTGAATGTACACAGGTAGCTTGGGGACAGGAAACCTTTTAGCAGTAATGCTGCCAAAAAGCTATCCACTAGCTTGTTGGGTTTTTCTGCTTGTGAATTTGTAAACAGCATGTGTAAGAATACTTGGAATATTTACAGATTCAAAATACTCCATTTCTGGCTTTTGGTTGTGGAAAATCAATATAAATAAAGTGATCGTATTGTTACTTAGGTAAAGGGTAATGCTTCTGTGAGGAAATGCAGTAAAAGCCATAGCACACAGGAAGAATGGAAACTCCAGGAGAAGACACAGAAACGTTTTCAACAAAAAGGTGTTACTGCCAGAACTAGGACATGGCCAAGAAACCCGCAGGCTAAAGTTAGCATCTAGCTGCAGGTGCAGAATTTGACACAAGTAGTGCCGGTAGTAATCCTTCTGGAAAGCATGCTAGACATACGTGCAGTATCTCTTCCCTCAAAATACGCCTTGCAGAGAGCAGTATCAACCTACTGCAGTGCTGCAGTACCAAATCTCTCTTTGAAGCTTGCATGTCTTATGTTTGCAGATTTGTCGGGCCGTGCGGATCACACCGCTGCCCTTTCTGCCTGCTGTAGCCTAACTGAGGCAATGTTTTTTAATGTGTTACCTTGGAAAACATTTTAAGGACTTTTGAAAGAACAGGACAAAAAGCTTAGAAATGTAGTAGTAGTTCTGTGAGATTATTTCCACCTAGAAATACTATGGTCCTAAACCTTACTGTCAATGTGAGTTTGCTGTGATGGTTCCATTAGGGGCAACACGGGTTGTAGATGTCAGATTATGAGGGCAAGTACTGTGTTTGTGCTCCTCTAACACTGCAGCCCTTAATGCGTAATGGAGGTTTGCTGTGAGGAGGAAGTAGCACCCTTTTCATGGCAGTCACCTAAGGTGAATACCAGCGTTGCCTAGGGAATCATATCAGACATCGCTGATGACCTGTTTGCATTTAAAATCTAGAAAGGAACTAGTATGAGTTTAAGTGGCAGAGGAACTATTAACTCTGAAATGCATTTATCTGTTCTATGTGAATCTGCAAACTATAAGCTTCCAGTAGTGATACCTGACAGCAGATACCTACTTCTATCTACTTTATCCTCCTGGCTAAAAAGAAAACACTGATGTCCATTTTCTTGTTCTTCTGAGGTACCTTCATGCCAAATGTTAAGTGAACCATTTGTTTTGTTTCTGCATACTGGTGCAATAAACCATGTCAAGTCTGTATAATCTTTAGCACACTGAAGGTTGGGTTTTTTTTTTTGTTTTTGTTTTTTAATTGAGTCATTGGAAAAAATAACTATGATATCCAATTTGGTTCACTGCTTGCAATAAATAAAAATGCCAAATCAGGAGTGTGGTCACTTCACTCACTGACACAGTTTTGTTTTGCTTATATACACACGGACCATAAACTATTTTGCAAAGTGTGTCCTTATTTTTACTGCGAAGGAACAACTGATCCAACTGTGTGCATTAGAAGAGTGCAAAGAGAATCCTTGACACTAGAGAAAATTCTTGCATGCCTGTCAACCAAACAAAAGTATTAGTCATTACATGACTAAATCCCTAAATCCTGTTTTTATATCACTGTATGCATCATTTTCTCCAGATCAGCATTTCAATGGAGGGAACTAAGAAAGTATTTAGAGTAAAATCCCACTACAGTCATTTCACTGTGAGTTAAAGGAGTCAAGCATGCACCTCTGATAGACAAAAAAAAAGGAATAAAGTATGGATTACAGCCTAAGTGCTAACAGCCTCCTCCCCTTCCTCTTCCACTTGAGCAATTTGAAAAGAATAATGCAGGCTCTCAGTGTCCACAGGAGCTCTCTCTGGGTATCCAAAAAATAAGCAGGGCTTTCATTTACTACATTTCATTTACTACGTTAGTTTTCTTCTAAAAATCAAAACAGAAAACATACAAGTGAAACAAAAGCCCTTTTTATTGTTTCAGACTTTCAAAAGCAATAGAAAGCTACATTTGTGCTAGTTTGAGTCTGAACAGATTACCCACATAGAAAACTCATCCTCAAGTAATATGTGGTTTCAGTACATCACTGCTTTTTGTATTGAAGTTTTCATGAACGGAAATGTTTTGCATTGATAATGTCATCATATTTATAATGTCCTTTTTGGGGTTTTCTTCTAAGTCACTTTCAATTGCTCCAACTTCTGCTAGCTTCCATTCAAGCTCTGTAACAACAAATGACAATTTATGCTGTTGATTGCAATCGATTTTCACTTAAGGGCTTTTATAAACAACCGAGCTCTATCTCAACAGCAAGAAAAAAACGTTAAATGTTAGCTGTGTTGGTGTAAAATATCTATGCTTGACAAAAATTCTTAGGATTACATAAATTATTCTTTGCTTTTTGTCATCTTTCCTACAAAAATATTTTGATTTTTTTTTTCTTTTGAGCAGCAATCTTTAGATCTAACGATTACAAACAACATAATTTTTCTCTATAAAGAGAATTATTCAGAAGTATTTCTCTTACCTTCCACTTTAAGATACATCCCGCCACATTCAGCTACCCCGATGAACCTGGCTTTTATTTCACCAGTTTTGTATACAAGTATTGTGGGTAAACATCTGTCATGGTAACTCTGGATGCAGCTGTTCACAGTGGCTTTGACAAACTTGGCTTCTGGAAACTTTCTGGCTAACTGGCTGAGATGTTCATTGACCAGCAGGCACATTGGGATGCTAGGAAAGGATAAGAGGGTATGGTCATCTTTGCAGTGTAAATGATTTGTAACATAATTAACGTTACTAAAATTAGACCTTTGAAGAATAAAAGTGCGCTTTGGCTTACTCTTGTTTCTTCTTCGTGTTGTAGTTAGGTTTGCACCACAGATTTTATTTAGCTGCTTCTAAGATCATTTTGATTTGCCCAAGTAAACACCTTCAATGCACGTAATAGGCACAGTACCCAGAACATGTCAGTAAAGCTACCAGGTGCTTCAAGCAAGCACTGTACCTCAATTTTGTTACGTGCAAAGATTTGGAAGCTCATCTTGTCCATTTATTGCAGGTTTAGTTGAAATTTTAAGTCTATAATACATCTTTCACTTGAATTGGCATTCAATTTAACATTTAATTCTTTTAGTGAAAGCTGAACGTCGGGGAAATCTTTGTATATTCATATGACCACCAGGGGGCTGCTCATTACTTTCACAGTATTTGAGAGGCAATCGCCGTATAAGCCTCCGTGACGACAACAAAAGAGTGCGGTGGTTTTGTTTCCCTCCTGCCCGGTAACCGCTTAGATGTCGGGAACTTGGCTGAAACGTACCGAAGCGCCAGCGGGCACAGCTTAAAGGCGCCCGGTAGCGCCCTCTGGTGGCCAAAAGCACATGCGGTTACAGTTTGGGGATGGGATTTGTTTAATCGCTAAGCTTCAGAGATCTCATGTTCAGTCCTAAGGAATTAAGAGGTTTCTTACAGTCTCGACTGTATAACGAACAAGTAAAGAAGTGATTCTCCAGTAAACAAAAACTATGAAAGGGAAGAAAAGATGATTTTTTAATTCTTCAGGTTTGTAAATTTAAATTACTGTAATTTGAACAATTTCATTTGGTTGCCCTATTCGCTGCTCCTGGAAATAAGGCTCAATTCATGGCAACTGAAAGGAATCAAATAAACTTCCTCCCAACGTGCTTAAAAAGAAAAAAAAAAAAAAAAGAGAAAGGTGGTCTGAATCTAAACAAATGTTGAACATTCCATTCTAATTCACACTGCTTTTGCAAAAGCACCTGATGGAGTTGCTAGCACACACTAAACTATTCACGGAAGCCCTTTGAAATTTCTGCCTCATTCTGTCACAACTTCTGCTACAGAACGTATTGGGAAACTGCTGGACTTAGAAATTCCCTCAGCATTCCTGGATTTTCAGAATTGAGACTTCCCAGTGCTGCACTTTCGATTTGCTATAGGAGAAACAGAAAAGTCCTGTGAGAGGCCTTCTGCCGAGCAATGAGGCTTCAAAGGAAGTTCCCTTAGAACAGACAGTAGATGACACGTTCTCAGTGAAATCTGGAAATCTCTGAGATTCAGTACATGTTGATGTGCATACACAGCCAAAGGAATCTTCCATACAAATGATCAAAGCAAACTAATTTTAAAAGTGAAATAAAAAATCGAGGAGGTCTCATGCTCAATGGAATGATTTCCATTGCCTCCAAACAACTGCTATTTTGATAGTCTGCTGTGTTTCATTTTTCTTGGTATTCCTGTCTAATCACCAGCTCCATTCCCTGTTCTGATGTACTCAGTACCTTAAACTAGAAAGTAATTACCTTGACCGATAAAGATGGATTATGACCCAAACATCCTCAGGAGCATTTGTAACTTCCTTAACGTACTGCTCTCCACTGATTTCTCTCAGCTCCCCAAACTTTTGCCTCCTCTGAAGACATTTCCATTCTTGCAAGCGTTGCTGCCTAATTAGAAGTCAGTAAGAAAAATAAGTATATTTGAAACATTTAAAATGCATTTTTAATAATAGATAGTACATTTTGCTCAATTCCTTTTAAAAACCCGTTTTGAGTAATATTCTAGCTCAAGGCCTTCTAGTATCATTTCAGAGCTAGAAAGGTTTCTATGCTAATCTTATTGAATAAAGGTAATAAATAGTATACGAACATAAAACTAAGAAAGTTTTTATATCAGCATCAGCTTTGGGAAACTTAAGAAACAAACACTGCAAAGTGCCTTAATCATTTGAGAAAAAGCACAAAAATTGTACAGGTACAAATCATTTTCATCCTTCTGAACATCAGTAATTTGAGCGTGAACTGCCAGTATTTAATGTGCGAATGCGTTACAACACACTACAATATTTCATGAAAATTGGAATGTGAAACCAGTAGATGGCAGCTTTCATCTATAAAAATAACTGCTAAGTAGAAAATGAAAATGCCTTCCTCAGATGTGCTAGACTACGAGAAGCTATTAATTTTACTGACTGAAAGCCACTGTAAAAGTGGCAAGACTAAATGTACGCACAACATTATTATACTTTAGCGACAACACGTCATAATTTATGTTCATAGCTTTCCCTAAATTATGTGAATGATCAGCTTTCTACGTGAATACACTACTAAATACGTAGATTTTAGTTATTTTAACTGCGCAAAAGCAGTAAGTGTAGGTAGAATCTTAGATGAAATGTTTTAATCACATTACACTTTCATTCTGTCTAAACTGCTTATGTCTGATTTTTCTTAGTTACAGTATTAAGCTCTGCAGAATATCACAGAGTACTCTGTAAAATACACATGTGAATGTCCAAGACAACTGAAATAATTATTAAGTCTCTAAATAAGCCACCCAAGTTTTCTGAACTCAAAGTCAGAAAACACACCAACTCCTCATGGTATGATAAACAGATTGGTATACTATTCAATAGCTGCATGAGAACCTGGATTGTGCTACAGTTTTGCCTAAGAACAGTATATGGTATGTCACGGAAAGGACGTCTTACTATATCTTACTACACCTGTACATCTCAATAGCCTTCCTATCAGCCTCATCAAAGTCATCTTCAGCCTCTTTTAATTCTTGAAGGCTCATTCTTTCATATGGTTTCACTAGAAACAAAACAAAATAAAACTAGTTTTAGTTTTCTTCTCTTTGTGCTTGCACATTTTAAATGTATGAAAATTATTACACAGACGTGGAATTGACAAAAGTAAAAGATATGCTGATTTCAGAAGGTGTACGAGGCCAGGCTAGATGGGGTTTTGACTAACCTGATCTAGTGGAAGGTGTCCATGCCCATGGCAGGCAGGATGGAATTAGATCTTTATGGTCCCTGCCAACCCAAATCATTCAATAACAGTAACTAAAATGATGCGGTATGCAGTAGTATGTCATGCTACCATATTTTTTATTATTTTAGTATATTTTAACTGCATTTTTATACAAACAATATCCTGATCAATGCTGCATGTGAGAATTTGGCGGAGCCTACTACTGAAGACACAACTTTCTCGGCTCTGTAATAGCGAACAGAACTCAGTAGAATCTGAAAACCCCTGAACAAGCTGTAGCTTGCCTTTCAGCTCAAGTCTAAAACTTGTCAGAAGGTGAGAATTACTACAGCACATTTAAGCAAGAGCCTTTGTTGCTCTATGGAAAAATGTTTGCCTGCAGGAAAATAGTGGGAACCGAGAGGCACAGTTTGTGGTGCCACTTTTGTTTCCTACACCTTAATGCTTTCTATCCTTCAAATGGAAATTACAGAAAGTCAAGGCTGGAAAAATTTGGCCAGGTTGGATGGGATCCTGGGCAACCTGATCTAATGGGCGGCAACCCTGCTCAAGGCAGGGGGTTTTGAACTGGATGGTCTTTAAGGTTCCTTCCAACCCAAACCATTCTATGATTCTATGAAAGCTGCAGTAATAATTTTGTAGTACTTTCAGGTATCTACAAAGAAAACAAAAATACATTTTTTTCATGGTCTCTGTGAAAAATCAGTTTTTAAAATTGTGATTAAATGAACATGTGCTGAGAATTGGATATTCATAACCGATTCTGCCTTGAGGGAAAACAAGCTGGATTATATTATTTCCATTCTTATTTCCTTTTGATCTGTGGTCTATGAAGGCCTCCTAATTTTGACTGGAAGAGATAGCAAAGGATGGCCCTTGCAGAGGGAAAGATCCCCACCGTGGAGATGAACCTCACACTGCACACATCTGTGTTTCAAATGTTGTTATTCTAATAGCACGTATTTTTAATTTGACTTGCCTTCTGCTTCTTTCTGCAAGCGTAAAACCATCTCTTCAATTTCATCTTTTGGCTCTTCTTTTGGAGGAAGAATTCCAAATTTTCTTAATACGTCATTCCATTCGGTATCTTCATTTGGGTCCTGTTTTGGTAATATGGAACAAAACTAAATTGACAAATCAGTCTTTTGATTGATTTTGACCAAGGACAACCATTTTTCACTTTGAAAGACATTAAGGATGTAACAACTGGAAATCGTTACTTAGAGATTGCTATACTTTAATGGACCATTCTCTACCATGATTTCCCATTTGTCATTTTTCAGTTCTAAACAGAAATCAGCAAGAAGATGGGAGAGGAAAAAACCCTCAAAATGTAGTCACAAACAAAGAAATCAGTATCCAAAACATCTGCTGAAGTTTTCTAGGAGACATGTGGAAACCTGCTTCAGAAACCCAGAACCATCAATGGCTTACTTAAACAAACAAATACTGCAAGACTTTTTATTGGTATTTTTATGTTACTACTGAGAATAAACTACAGACATCTTGTATAAACATATAAAAACATGCCTAGAACCAGAAAAAAAAGAGGACTTTTAAATTTTAAATGAATGATTATTGTTAATATGTCAACATAACCTTATTTATAGCATATGACTTTTGTAGGTATTAAGCCTACATTTGTAGCAATTTAATTAAGCGATTAAGATAAAGGCTGCATTTATTCTCAAATTATCACATTAGAAGAATCTTTATTTTAACCGGGCTGCAAGACATAAGGACGTCTTTCACAAGGACTAGAAATGCTAGGCAGATTTTAAAACATGTTGTTAATCAGTGTGGTATTTTTTGCCTTGAAATACAGTCTGAAAGCCTCCATGAAGAAATGCCTGACTAGATTTTTATATATCAGAAATATTTAATGGCATTCATAATAATGTAGCATCAAATGAACAAACACTGCATTACAAAAAGGTTACCTGAGGAAACATCCAGGACTTGCATTATATCATTACCATGCCTGCAAGTGATAAGTGTGCCTTTCCAGCCAGCAGCTGCCTTGTTTTTATTCAACAAATTACAGAGCTTAGCATGAACATAACAACACAATTCTAATGATACCACAAAGCAAATGCTAAGATATACATGCTCCCAGGAATTCTGTAATGATAAAACAAGTTCTTTTGCATCTTGGACGTAAAGAAATAGGAAACCCACTAAGACAGTAAAGAGCATCATGCTATTGCTCCCTGGGAAGCACGGTGGGTCTGCAAAAAGGCCTTTAGCTCCGCCAGTTTCTTCTGGCACAGGTGAGGAAGTGATGCTCAGCAGGGCTGGAGCGGGAAGGAGGTGGCAGCAGCTCCTGGCAGCTCCTGCACGGGCTCAGCAGGCCTTCGGCACTGCTCCCAGCACTCACTGCTGCTCCAGCACTCTGGCCTCACAAACATCTAGTGCTTACTGCTGAGAGAAACAGATTTTGTACTGGAACACTTTAACTGACTCCTTCTGCAACACTCAGACATCCACGTTCTGAACTAGGAATGCCAACTCCACTGTAAATAGTTACGTTATTTGGAAAAGTATTTTCTGCAGCATTCTACTGCTGAGAAGCTGACGTTATTGATAGGTCTTAAAAGTACACTAGCAAACTTAATTCTTTGCTTACAGTTTCACATGTGAATAAAGTTAAAACAAGCAATGTTTGCCCATTCTTTAACTGAAAAGTGGTGGCTATAACCCACTGGGAAAAAAAAAGAAAAGAAAAGGAGAAAGAAAAGAGAAGCTTTGTGTATAAACTAATGAATCAGATGATCATGGGTCTAGAAAAGAAAAACCCAAAGGAAGGTTTTGCTACACTGTAATTCCCCAACACTATAAAATATTCTCACAGTCAATCTTACTGCAAGCTTTCAGTCCTTCATCAAATAAGAATTTTGACACCTGCACAGCGAGGATATCAAAGATTCCACGGCAATAACAGGCTCATCGCTCCACGGGAACACAGCTCAGACCGCACAGCTCACAGCGCTCTCGGCGCCCCTGCGGGGCGGCACAGCCCGTCCCAGCGGCTTCTACTCAGCCGTGCCGGCCCGCACCGCCGCACCTGGCAGATCCCCATTTCCCCCGGCTTCCCTCAGGCCCTCGGTCTCACGCCCACCTGCATGGCCCCCCGCAGCCCTGCCGCTCCTCACGGCGGCGGTTGGAGCAGGACCCGGTTCTAACGGCCCCACCTCCGTGTACCTCTGTGGAAGGCAGCTGGTACAGAGCGAGATCCGCGGTGCACCAGTAACGGTGCGGAGCTAGGCGAAGAGACAGCCAAGTGTGTGTGAAAGCCAGTGCTCTCCCCTTCGGCTGCTCACCCAAGCGTGCGAGCAGGTGCTGAGGTCTGCTCACCCTGTGACCAGTGTTAACAATAGTCCGTGTCTGCACTGTTATTAGGTCATATAATCATTTGAGTTAGAAGGGGCCCATAAAGGCCATTTAGTCCCACTCCCCTGCAATGAACAGGGACACCTACAGCTCCATCAGGTTGCTCAGAGCCCTGTCCAGCCTGAAGTTGGATGTCTCCAAGGACAGAGCATCCACCACCCCTCTGGGCAACCTGTTCCAGTGCTTCACCACTCTGACTGTGAAAAACTGCTTCCTTATATCCAATCTACATCCCCCCTCTTTTAGTTTGAAACCATTTCCCTTTAACCTGTCGCCACAGCCGCTAATAAGGAGTCTGTCCCTTTCTTTCTTACAGCTCCTCATTAGTTACTTTAAATATAATTACATCCTCAAATATTTCTGCCCACCCCTGGTGTGAAAACAAACTCAGAGCAATGAGCTTGGAAGACTGAGAGTCTAACTTATTCTTTTGAATAGAATTTCTTTAAAACGACCCCAAAACCAGCTATGTTGTCAAATACATCTTAATTCTGGAAGAATGTAAATAATGCAGTTAAGTCTTCTGAATCAGAGCCGTGGTGTATCACTGCTCTTAAAAGGTAATAAAATAAAATAAAATAAAATAAAAAATAGAATCATAGAATCACAAGGTTGGAAAGGACCTACTAGATCACCTAGTCCAACCGTCCTCCCATTACCATTGCTACCACAGCTACTAAACCATATCTCGTAGCTCCTCATCCAGGAGCCTCTTGAACACTGCCATGGATGGCGACTCCACCACCTCCCTGGGCAGGCCATTCCAGTGCCTGACCACTCTGAGAGAAAAAGTTTTTCCTTATGTCTAATTTAAACCTCCTCTGGTACAACTTGCAGCCATTTCCTCGGGTCCTGTTTGTTGCCTGGGAGAAGAGGCCAAACCCCTCCTCATCACAACCTCCCTTCGGGAAGTTGTAGAGTGCAAATAATAACATCACAAAAACTTTCGTAATGCTTTAGATGAGTTAAAATCAAGAAATTTCTCCAAAACATACAATTTATTCAGTTTCCTTTTGCTAAGAAAATGGAGGTTCTTATTTTTTTTTTTTTTCTGCCAGTGAAACACTATTGAGACACACTGACAAATTAAAGTATCACAAGAACTGGACTTAGTGCACTGCTTTACCAAACAGGCATTTGAAAGCTTAGCTTTGGTGTATGTCTTTTCTGCAGGACTCAGCTTACTCATATCAAGATAATGAAAGAATGTGCATTTGCAATAAATATGAGAGCATAATAATAATTTGCAAATGTAACACTTTGGCTACATAAATTTGCATCTTTATAAAAAAAATGCCCTCTGAAATACAAAATAAATTAAGCTGCCATTCTAAAGACTACATGAGAGATTTGCAGAATATTCAGAAAAGAAAATGATAGTCTACGTTGCAAACATTCTCATTAGAACAACTCTCTCAGTGCCTTTATTTGTAAAGGCAAATAAATGTACATAGCAGTGTTGTTGGGGATAATATCTCTTGCATGCATACATTGAGGATTTTTTATTGTTCCATTTAACACAGTTATAAACATCATAACAGTAGGAAACAACTAATTTTAATATGCTTTTAATATAATCAAGGAAGTAAAGAAACATTTGATTCTCAAGTGAATCTGATGTAAGAGCATTTACATTCTAGTGATTTTTAATTGTACATTAGGAAGGAATTATCTCTGTGATGAGAATCCTATGTCCATATACTCAGCATTCCTGCAGTGTAAGTTCTACTTCAGGAATCTAAAATCCTGAAAAATAAGAAAAAGTTTTAGCTATTGGTATGGTATAGAGCAAAATACTTACAATATGTCAGAGATGTAAGATACATTAGAAAACAGAGCATCGTAATATTAGCATAGGATTTTTTTTTCCTGTCCAAAGAATTGAGTGACTTTAAATTAAAATCTGAAGTCCACACTTAATTTCAATGAAAAGGTAGACCTTAATTCAGTGTAAGAGCAGCAGGATTACACCCAGGCTGTCAGCTTACTTCTCAGTATGTGTTTGGCAGGTTGTCGAGTCAGTACTTCCTGACACACACCTTTCATTTATCACTGATAACTTTCCAAACTGTCTACAGATCTGGGATCTTTTCCATTTCTTGCTTCCAGAAACACTTTGTTCTCTCTTCTAGGAACTGAGTATCTATAGCTTCTACTCACTTTAAACAAAGATATGTGGATTTAGCATATCTCAAAGAAGACTGTCTGCAGAACTCTATTTCTAATCGTAAATACTGTGGCATATTTGTATAAAAATAAAGTAATTTCAATACAGGTGATGATGAAAGCATTAAATAAATACCTCCTTAGCGAAAATCCACCGATCTCTTCCCATTACGTGGCTGAAAGACAAATATCCAATAAACACTGTAGAAAACTGATTGGTTTCAGGAACAAAGTCCCACACAACCTGATACCACTAACCTTGTTTCAAGCCCTGTGTAGCCAGAGACAACTGTAAGTCTCCATCAGTCTAGCACAGTGGTTGTACACTTCTAAAAAATATAATCTAAAGACTTCAGAAATTCTTATTTTGACATACGATATCCTAGAATACTAGTTCAATACATTACAAGAAGATCCTTTTATGGATCTAATCAAAGGAATATTTGTTTTTCAAGATTCTTAGTATTTACCATGGTGAAAAACATATCAGTAGTTGCCTGCATTTGAAAGATTCTAATCACATACAATCTCTTGAATTTTTTTTTAATTCCTTTTTGATACTCCAGTATCACCAAGAAGTTTCAATCTGGTTCTGTTATCCTGATTACTTTACAAGCACATAGTCTGTGCTATACAAAACGTAACTGAAGTCACTGGAAGTTGCATTTCTCATCTACTGCAAAGACAAACATTTCTAATGGAATTGCTTATGGCAGAAGATTCTTAACAAAAAAGTTTTCTCTGACACAATAGTTCTCATTTTATTTCACTAATTTCTCTACCTTTTGTTTGGTAACAGCCTAGAAAGAAAAAATAAAGGAAAAAATAGTAGAACAAACCATACCCTGAAAAAAAAGTATCCTCTACTTTGAATGCCTCCAGCTCCTTGAAGATCCTCCTTGAAAAAAAAATAGTATTTTAGATGATACCTACTCTTGTGAATGAATCCCCTCTAAGAGATTGCTTATGTACTTATAATAAGCATTTCTTCAGTACTACTATACAGTCTTTCCCCTTAAAATATACTATGTACATATTTCTCTATGCAGCTTATACTCTCATGTAGAAATTGCAGAAAACACATGAATGAAGGCCAAAATCCATTCTAAGTTCTGACTCAGCTTAGATTGTTTTAGAATTAGACTAGTCTTTGTTATTGACAGGTTTCATCACAAAAACACAACCGGTCCCATGGTCTTGGAATCTTTATGCACAGAACGGTTTGTCTTTGTACCTCCTAGAAGGACAACGGGAAAAAAACATAGAATTGCTCAGGTTAGAAAAGATCTTCAAGATCATCAAGTCCTCAAAGCTTAAAAAAACGTAAGTATTTGGGCCCAGCCAAGGACTGAGGTCCCACACTGATCCCAGAGGTACATCCTGACAACCCCTCTCAGAATAATTTCCAAAGAAAAGACCAATACTTATGATACTCTATCCTTTTCATGATGTACACATTGAGAAACAACTGTCTACTAATCTGTACAGCAAGGAGCAAAGAAGAGATCAATGTAGAAAATAGAAATTCCATTTAAATGTAGTAAGTACAGAGAATGAAGTATCCAGCTGCTTTAATGAGACCTTCATTAGAAAACATACTAAGCTTAATCACAGTATTTTCATTGTTTGTGTCTGTCCTATAGAGGGAGGGACAGACCAATTCAGAAATGAAATTCTTCAGATCTTGAGCTTGGCAGCACATAGAATTTAGATGGAATGTATTTACTGTATGCTCCTTTAGTGATGATAGTGTTTCTCAATTAAAAACTGAGGTCGTGTAATCTCCTGGGTTATGATCATAACCAGAGTAATCATAGAGATAAATTCTGCTTGCTGAATCCTAGCGCTTTAAGAATTGTGTAAAGCAGCACGGCTCCCATCATTTACAAACACGGGAATAGCTTCAAGGAAACTTTCAAAGAAAGTAGGGTTAAAACTGTATTAAAATTTTTGAGTCTCACTTTTAATTTTGA
Source organism: Pavo muticus (assembly GCA_016647715.1). Classification (NCBI taxonomy): domain Eukaryota; kingdom Metazoa; phylum Chordata; class Aves; order Galliformes; family Phasianidae; genus Pavo; species Pavo muticus. The sequence continues at coordinate 149,696 of JACDJE010000435.1, read as the reverse complement.
TGTCAGTTCATCAGATATTTTATTATGCTCAGTTTCTTAGCTGTACATATAACCTCTGTGTGATTTTTATATATATTGTCAACTTCCTTCTATCATTGCCTAGTTTTGAAATACCTATCTTAGATCTACAAACCCTTACATATTATAAGCTTTATTTTTTTACTAAAAATACATCTGTAATGGAGTTTTGCAAGGTTTTTTGTTTGTTTGTTTGTTTTCAGATACTTGGAGTGCCTTACAGTTTACATACTTAATTATTTTTCTACCTGTGTTATTTTTTCTTGTAAAATAATTACTTCCAGCTCTTTCTGTTTGTCCCCATGTTAGATTATGGGAGAAGAAAAAAAATATTTTTGATTAATGAAGTTTCTGTAACATCAGATCTGCGGCCTCCACAAGTCACAAAGCAGGAAATGGAAAGACCCAGAAGATCTGAGCAATGTTAGACAAGACTATTTCTCCCTTTACAGGTCAAGGTGGATCAGAAACATTTAATATGTGTAATAAAGAATTTCCAAAACAACTCACTGTTTCTTAATGAAATATGGCTCTGTAAGCATAGATATCTGTATCTCTTCTTACACAACGACAATAAAATGTACACTGTGGTGTGGTACTATGTCTGTGCAAAGCTTTCCTCATTTTACAAACTGAGGAGTTTGCTGAATCCAGCTGGCATTGTTCCTTAATTATCTCACTAATTTGTTATGTGAGATTCAAAAAGATGATACTCTAAGTGATTCAATACACAACAATGAATAGTTGAAAGATATATGCTCTTAAGCTTCAGTCTTAACAAATCATGTAAGCAATTGTTTAGGAAAAAAACACCACAGACCGCATGATTTTTTGAATAGTTCTTCAAAAAGAAGAAAACCTTCTCTAATTTCATTGTAGCTCATCAACACCTCCTCACTGTCAAACTTTTCAAGCTTTATCAAGTATCAAGATGAGAGACAGCATTTTACAAAGCAAAAATTTGTCCAATACATTTTAATCACAAAGATGTTTTCTTCCTGTGTACTGCACATGTGTCTGAAAAGATATGAAATCTCTAATGAAGAACATACTCTCCACAATGCACCATACAGACTCCACTATGGACAATCAAATCTTGATAGGACCACCTCTGTATTCCACTTTTGTATTATGTCAGAAGACAATAAACATGAATAGTGGTCAAAATAACCAAGAGTCTGCAGTGAATCTAAGGAAAAAACAACCTGAAGTTGATGTAAAACAGGAATTATATGGATCTTAGGTTTTGCTATACTTTACGTGAACTTTTGGAATTCTTATAAAGATTCTTATTCTGCACTTTTCTGTTCTTTTCATAGCTGTATTATAGAGATGAGCTTTAATACCCCATCTGCTTTTCATTTTTGAAATTTGAAAGTGCATTTGCAGCAAAAATACTGAAATTTGATGATATTTTGGAAACAATGGAACTATTACACTGTATGTGAAAATTTTTCTCCCAAATAAGCTGTTTTTCTATGGAAAATTAGTTTTACAGTGCCTCCAGATTTCAACAATATGTAAGCATGAAAGGGTTAAACTTTACTGAGCTGCTTAGCTGACTTCATGGGAGCATGAAGTTATTCTGCACCTTTTAAAATAGGGTCCCGATTCTGTACTCGTTGGTAATAGAAAAATACCTTAAATTCAAAGCAAACTTTTGCTTTTCCATCTGCAAAACAGCCTGTGACTGCTCACTCTTTATTTTCAAACTACAAACTCCAAAATAAGAAATGTTCCAAACTTTGTGTCTCTCTGATGACCACCTATTTTATCAAAAGTTTATTTGAGTTTGTGCTACTTGAAGTGAGAAGATGTATTCCTTTTCTAAAGTTTTGCTTCTGCTGATGATAGATCAGGTAATAAAGTAATTCAACAGTAATTTAACATCCATTAAAGGGTATGAGAATGAAAGAAAAATAAAAGCACCATAGAAAGAGAAGTCATTTTCTTCTGAAAAGACCCATTTCTGTAGCTTATTGATCAGGAAACTAAGACACTGGGCAGAAACTGTAACAAAGAAAGGACTTTCTTATCTGCACCTTAACTTAAACAGTAATAATGCCTACACATTTTTTTGGAAATCCTTAGCTCTGTAAGTCATAAATAACATATGTTTAAGGAGTTAATATGGTTTGAATTCCAAACGGAGAGGGAAAAAAACAACCCTCTCTAGAAAGTCCAATTCAACTGCAATATAATGTACGGATAAATCTGAAAGTATTTTTCTTTTTTAAAGCAACTACCCAGTCCAGTTTGAATAAGGCTCAGTGTTGAACCAGTATTCTATGCTAAGCATTTATTACTTTATGTTTAAAATGATAAGTGTCACTTAATTTTCACTAATTAAAGAATAGAAAAAAAATGCACATTTCTAATGAAAACACATCAGTGTGACACTAAACCCTGAAAATAAAAATGCTTTGAGTAGAAAGGTCTATAAGGACATTTTAGGTGTGCTAATGAATCGCCTAATGTGAGAATGCAAGCATGCGTAGTTTAAGATTACGTACGTCCACTTTGTATCTCTTCAGTCTTCTCTCATTAAGCTGGGGAACGAGTTGCAGCAAAGGATGCAGGACAGACGACTGAGAGGACATGAACATAGACACATGAGCAACAATGAAATTCTGATCTTATGATGCAAAAATAATATCTCTTCTTACAGTAGTGGCTTATGGACCAATGGGTAGGAAGGACTGAAGATGTTACTTGAGAAACTTGTTTTTGAACGCTCTGTGTTGACAACAAACAGGAACATACATTTATATTTGCATGGAATGTGGCTTGCATGGAGATGGAGGGACAAGCTATGCATCCTCACCTTTATTCCCTGGCAGATCGTGGCTGTTTACAGACCTCCTACCCAAGTAACTGCAGTTATTCAGGTCTTGATCAGCCTCTGTATGCGGTACAGAGAACATTCACATACACTACTCTTACTTTCTTATGGCTATCTGCTACAGAGGTTAACATCTTCAATCTCTGTTGTACTGAAAATTAATTTTACTTTAACTTAAATCACAGAAAGAAAAACAATTTTTTTACTAGAAAACAGTTTGCAGGGGGATCCATTCTGAAGTAGAATTTGTAACTGTGACACCGGTCATTCTCCCTAATAGACAAGCTCCAATCCTGAAATCCCTGGTCCTTAATGAGATTTTGTATGCTCACACAGAGCCTGGGAAGCACAGTAGTAGTGTGTGCAGCCTAAGTCCCCAGGCAGTGACTGGTAGCACAGAATCATGTGGGCTTGTGGAAACAGCTTCAGGATGGGGAGGAAGGGGAATGCAGTAACCTTTTAAGCAGGAGTAGGAATAGAAATAGCAAATTTCCCTGTGCCCTGATTACCATTAAAAGGTTCAGAGAAGCTCTGTTGTGAATATATTGACCGCAACACCAGCAGTATTCTCAGGAGGCCTGGAAAACTTTCCAAGGAATATATAGCCTATTTCTGAAGGAATTTAATGAACAAGGCAACGATGGACATCAACATATAAAAATGATTGTTAAGAAATGAGCAAACACATTCTCAAAATCCTACAGTGAACATAAAAAATAAACAAATGTGCCAAAACTACAGATGATGACTGAAATTTAAAAGCAGGATTGGATCACATGATTTATTTGTTGGCTGCTGAGAATATTTTTATAGCAAAAATACTAGACTATTTAAAATCATGATATTTCTCATAGAATACTCCAAAATGCGAAAGAGACTCGCATACTCTTTTGCCTGTTAGATATTTATGGTATGCACTAATAGATACACACCATTTAATTAATAATTAACAAAAACGCTTTAAGACTTCTTAATATTTATGGTCATGTTCTCAACTTCTGTGAATCAGCATTGTTTCACTGTATATTACGTTCTATTACCAGAAACAAGTGTTTTATCTTATTCTTAAATGTTGACTCTACAAGACTAAGATATTTGTTGTTTTCCATTTGCACACCTGTACATCATCGGTGATTGTCTCCCATGTTATTAAAATACAGTCTGTATTTTAAATTTGAAACCTTCCTATCTGAGCCTGTACAGCTACAGAGAATACTGCGGAAAGGAACATCACCTTGGTGCTGCTTAAAGGCAAAACGTGTACTCACATGGAGGTGCTAGGCCACTTACCCTGACGTCTGAGTTTCCCGAGTCATGAGTCTTAGAATAATGAAATAAGAACTGTTCAAAAAAATTAAAAGTGGGGTTTTACTACAAAATAGTACAAAAGAGTTAGGATTTTCTTATTAATTTTAGAGTGATCATAAGGCATACATAGAAATCTTACCCTTTTCATGTTGTCTTTTTCATCTGAACCCTGTGGGAATAATAATCAGTAGAGATATTTTTATTTGTTAAAAAAGAAGTTGTTGATGATTTTATTTCATAGAATCATAGGATGCCCCAAGTTGGAAGGGACCTGCAAGCATCATCGAGTCCAAACCATGGCTCCATACAGAGCCATGTGGTTCCATACAGAACCACACAGAATCCAAACTCTGTGTCTGAGAACAGTGTCCAAATGTACCTAGAACTCCAGCAGCTCAGGGCTGTTATCACTGCCCTGAGGAGCCTGTGCCATGCCCACCGCCCTGGTGAAGAACCTTTTCCTAACACCTAGCTTGACCATACACTGACTCAGCTCCATCCCGTTCCCATCCCATTCCTTTGGGTCTTGTTATTGTCACCAGGGAGCAGAGATCAGCACTGCCCCTCCACTCCCCCTGTGAGGAGCTGTGGGCTGCCATGAGCCCACCCCTCAGTCTACTCTAAGCTGAAATGATGTTTCAGACTTTTCAATACTGGATTGAAGTATCGTAATTCTTCTTTGACAGGTTTACTGTACGACTTTGCTTATCAATGTAATTACTCTTCTGAAACCCTGTAGAGAGCACTTATAACTCTCAATTAGAAGAATTGTTGGGTTTAGTGGGTGCTCCTTGGTATCTTCCTAGCAGTGACAGCAGCAGACTCTCATCACTAAATTTCATACCCCATTCAGATCTCATATATTTTCTAATCCAGAGCAATAAAACCAGCTGAAACCTTGTATCCAAGCTGGAGATCATTTTACAAATGCTGGAGTCTCACAGTTGTCCTTAATAGGCACTGTATTAGGACATATAACATTTCAGAGTAAGAACTGGCATGCTACTTTCAGCACTGAGTGACATGTGATTTACTGGGTCCTCAGAATCCACTGTAGGCACTGGAACACTGAGAGATCTTGCTTCAGAAATGCCAAGTAGTTTTTCATGTGTGTTACCTGTGGCTTCTGGAGAAATCCCATGACAAAAAAACAAAGTTCTTCCAGTGTACTGGACACCTAATGAAAAGAAAACATGAGCTCAGGTATCACACTTTCATTCTTACCGTATAATAAACATCATAAGTAGTAAAGCAACCTTATTTGTCTCACCTGAGGCTGAGAATCTGTGGACATGTAGGCAGAACAGGCATCATCTATCTGTAAAAGTTCACACAGTCCTTTTTCATTAAGTCAGATTAATATAAACAAGTTAAATAACTATATTCTCAAAAGTATTTTGGTTCAGCCAAAGGCATGGCAAGCATGTCCTGCAGCAAATTCCAGAAGGAATTCTTACAGGTATGCTCATGAAATATTTTGAATTCAAGAGGAAAAAAAAGAGCAAACCACCAAATAAAAAAGTACGTATGTGCTTGATCTCACCTATCACATCTCTTATGCTCTTACACCATTTGTGTCCCTACTAAATCTAACTGTCTCCAGCTAAGACATATTGTGAGTATCTGGGGCATGGACTATGAACTTCTGTGATATCTTTGGATTGACAACGCTACAGCAAGTGATTCAATGCTCAGTCCTCAAACGCTCCTCTGCAAATTACATTCCGGTATCCCTTCAGGTGTATGACCCACACATCTCTTGAGTGATGATGATATGTGCCAGCACCTCTTACGCATGCTACTCAATTTGTGTGAGTCACCAAGCAGTTTATATCTGAGGTTTGCAATGATTTCTTTGGCACATGAGGAGCCTTACAATATTTTGTTTAAAACCATAACAAAATCCCCCTGGCTGTTTAGGTCTTTTGTCTTATCCCCCCAAAAGGTCAAACTCAGCACCTGAGGAAGAGCCTAAGAAGAGACCTGTGGTTTAGTAAAAGCCATACTCTCCATCCACCAGCAAACTGTACTGCAAGTACTTCGAGTTGGATGTAGGTCATTTGTAATGAAGCTCAGAAGATTTCTGTTCTGTAAATTTGACCAACCTCTCTCTGAACTACTGTAAACTTTTAGCATCTACAACACCCTAGGCTTTCCTAAACACTCCACAAAATACCATTTCTGTTTGCCTTGGTCAGCCCTTCCAAAGCTCACTTCATTCAGCGCTATGATGATCGTGTCTTGGAAGAAGTAACAAAGAAGTGATTCCCACTAATCCTCTACCTGCTTTTCATATATTCTTTCTATATTCTCTTTTCCAAGATGAAAGAGTCCTGCTGTACCAAATCATTTTCAGTGGAGTTTTTAATCAGAAAAGGAGAAGTGGAATAAAGGACACTTGAAATCATGGAAGAAATTTTACCCCAGCTGAGAGCTGAAAGTATTCTGTAAGGAACAGAAAATGTCTCCAGAACTCAAATGGAATCTGCACAGCTTAAAAATAATTTAAAAAAAAAAAGAAAAAAAAAAAAAGAAAAAAAAAAAGAGGCTTAACTTTTCATTATGTAACTTTTAAGTTGTATCTATTGCGACCCGTTTGATATGCACCAGTTTTCTTCCTTTGAATATCATTATTGTTAGTAGAAGTGCCATCATTGTCTTGTTCACAGACTGCATCAAAATGTTTTGTTATTAAATAAAGTGGGCGATGCAATGGGTCTTATGATTTTATTGTAGGCAAAAGCCCTAAACAGTGCTCTTTAGTGAAGAAAACACTCAATGAAAAAAGGCAATAAACAAATAATGCATATCAGTACTTCAAGACAAGAGATGATGCATTTCTCTAGAGACAGGCTATGAAAAAGCATTATCAGATAGAGTGGAAAGCTAATAGCTCACAAGATTCCCCCCTCAAGTAGTTTTGGTTTGTAACACAGCCTCCCTTGCCTCTTTTCCCTTCATCTTGCATTTGTTTGTCTCTGGTATATTAGCTCAGCTTTATTACTTTACTTAGAGTAAAAAATACAGAGGGAGAAATCTGCGGTGAAGGACATAAATCAAACTGAAATCATTTTGGAAGCCTAAGTTAAAAAGGTGCTTTTTCTTCTCAGTCAGAGATTCCTTGTTGTTATTTATTTGTTGGTTTATCCGCTTGATTTTTAGTTGGAGGAAACTATTAGCGATCACCGTAATTCAACAGCAGGATAAGCCAGAGACTTCTTTGTATTCAACAAAGTACAGGGCAGTGTATCTCTCAGCTAAAACCTGCATGCAAAAAGCAAGAGCTGAAGAAAAGCCACAGTTTGTGCTGATTTATTTAAAAAAATGTATATATAAATTTAATAATTCCTATTGCCCTTGATGCATCTTCTCAGTAATTTTCTCTCCTTCCTCAGAAATTTGGCCTGAGGTTGGGAGCGTGTGTGTTATTTGGTGCTGGTTAAATAACAAAGAAATTAAAGGATGTTAGAAAGTTCCACTATTTATGAGCTCAGAATCATTCCTGGAAAATAGTAGCGTAATTTTGAAGCAGTGCTTCTGCTGAATGATTAACTACTCAAATAACAAGCAGAGAAGAATACTCCAAGGAACTCCAGTATGGATTTGTTTCCAGGCTGAGTAGAAGTATGTACCTACACATCTAACTCTCTTCATTTAGTCCTTAAGGCTCTCCTAGTCCTGTATTATTCTTGCTAACCACTCATGTTACATAATTTTACACAGAATTTAGTGTCCACACGCATACATTTTGTTCACTGAAATCAACAGTAACCTTGCCTTTTCCTTCAGTAATCACTGACCTTAATCCAATGCTATAAATAACAAATCCCATCAATAAATGCAGAAACATATAAAACAGCATATTTTCAGTCTGGAATTTATATAACTCATTTTCACAAACTCCTTGTAACTGTTAGGATGTTACTTCCCAAGAGATCACTTTTCTCCCAGGAGCAAAGTACCACCAGGGCTTGTTCAAGTGCCGGGCTAGGAACATGACAGTGGTTGAGTCAATACTTCCGAAATGCGCTGACAACAAGGAAGAAATTTACACTGTGCAGCTGTACCCAGGGTGAGTCACTTGCTTTCTAATGTTATCAGAAGCCACAGAATTAAATATCAACAGAATACTTGAAAAATTACAGCAATGGCAGGGAACACAACTTGCAAGCTGAACCCTCTCTCTGTGTTATGCTCTGCTTCTCCATCTGCTCCAAAAGGGCACAAAAGAGCTCATGCCAACACACAAGTAACATCCTGGAGTAAATTCCAGAGATGAGAATTAAAGTTATAGCTGCAATTGCTAAAAAATGTTAGAAAGGCAAACTGCAATGGGATGTTACCTTCTACTTAGTGAATTAAGATGCTAAGATGTGATTGAATACTGTGTCCCAGCCCTGTCTGCAGAATGGAAGAAGCCAGAGACTGATTGAATGAGTTGAAACAGTTAGTGCCTATCATACACAAACTATAAAAGTATCAATCAGGACACTGTACTGCTTCCAGGATCAGTGATCTCCTGGTCAATGACAGCTAGAGGATAACTGTCACCAAACATAGCTCTCCATTGAGCCAAAGTAGTCTGTACCCTGAATGAAATCTCAACACCCAATCTCTGGATACTGTTCAGAAATCTGGAAAATCAGCTGTTTCACATCTTCACCAGTGTCTGAACAGGTACGTGGGAGAAGTAGGACTGGAAGAGGAAGCACCTGAACTCCATACAAGAGAAAGCATGGAGAAGGAAGGTGTGACCACAGCAAAGACTGAATAAGAAAGAGTGTTAAACTTGTATCCCTGTCCTACCAGGGATAAGCTGGAAAAGTTGCTCCCAGCCCTCACCCTACAGCCACGGGTTTTCTGCAGTTGGTAGAACCAGCCTGCCTGCAGAGCTCACCTCCTTCCACAGCTGCAGTTCCTGCTCTGCCTCCAACGCTTGGGACGGCATCGGAACACCTGGAAGCACAAACACTGCTTAGCGACACTGAGCAGCAGGGGTCATTCTTGTGAGTATCCTAGGGCAGTGATGGAAATAAAAACACTCTGAACATCTGGGTTCAGTATCACTGGTATATCTGTGATACCCAGTTACTGCAAAGCCTAAAAGCAGTGTGTCCCAAGGAAACTTGCTGCTCTAGGCATGGTAAGGTTTGCCAGGAGTCATCCAGATTATCCCTGTGGCCAAGGTTGCTGCCTGTGACCATGCCCAGCACATTTATGCTCCATGTTTACCAATCTCTGGTGAGCAGAGTTTTTACAGCCTCCCAGAATGTCTGCAGTTACCTGTTGTCATTTTTTTCTTTCCCCAAAGAATTGTACCAAATTAAACAAATAAAAGGTGAAGGTAGTCTTAATGAGAATGGCCAGGTGAGCAGGATGTGAACCCAGCATCTCCAAGTACCACAAATAGCAACAGGAATAACTCCCAGGCATAAAAGATAGGATGCAAAAACTCCTTTAGGTATTGGCACAGACTTGAGATGTATAATCAGCATGGATAGTGGTAGAGGGGGGTCTTAACTTCATACTGTGTAGAAATCGTTTATTTCTGAAAACTCTGCAAGGTTTACATGGCAGTAAAACTGTATTTCAATGAAAACTGTCCTTTTTTGATGTGTGCTTTAGTTCAAGGATCAACTCCAAATAAATTAAAGGTGCTACAATTCTCGTTGTCATTGTTTTCTGTTCTTAATTCAGAGTGTTCATGTTGGAGCGTTGCCTGGGACTGGTGCCTTGGTAGCCATGAGTGCACCATGACGACCCTCAGTACTGTACCTTTGCCTGTCTGTCAATGCCCACAGCCTCTGGTTCCCCAGGCTTTCCAGGGGGAATCCAACAGCCTGTGGAGCAGCAGGCAGAGAAGCCTGTGTAATCACAGTGGGGTTTTTTTTGTGTAGCAAAACTTTTGAACAGAGAAGATGCAATTATTTCACCACCTCATAGGTTTCCTTAACCCTTCTCAGCTCACTCACAGAACTCTGATGGCAGGTGCAGTCCCTCTTTGTGAGCTCCCAGCAGTGCAAAGCAGCATCCCTCCATCACCCCATCCAGAACACTGCTGAACCTACACAGGGTCTTCAGTAATTCACACAATGGCATGCACAGGGAAACTGTTTTCTGGTAAGATACACAACGTACCCATGGCGGGGGAAGAGTGCTTTTCAGGAAAGCGATCCTAATCAGAAGGAATACAGAAGAGGAACTCCTACAAGACTGATGCTGACCATTTGTTCAATTTTGCCAGCTGCTAAAAACCTCAACTTCTTGCAGGGCAGCAGGGTGCCAGGTGCACAATTTCAGTCATTTCTGTGACCACACAATGTGGCGTGCTGCTGCCATTCCTCACCCTCCTCTTCCCACCCTCCTCTCTCCCCCATCTCCAGAATTCATTTCTAACACAGTATGCAGTCTGTTAAAAATACCCAGAACAAAAAAGTGACTGAAAGTGACTCGCTTACCCACAATACAGGCAAACAGAACTGCTCAGTGCACAGCGACACTTAACTCTATGATGACATCGGTTTGACCCACAGCCGTTTCCCCCTTTACCGGAGCGCAGTTTGGCCGGGACGCAGTTATCCCCGAGGCAGGTGGAGGAGCCCCACCCCGCACCCCAACCCCTGTCCTGGGACGAGCCCCCTCCTGGCCCTGGCCTCGGCACCTCCGCATCCCCCGCGCGGATCCCACCCCCGCTCCGCAGCCCGACGGAGCGCTACAAGGCTTTGGGTTTCGCGGGGACCTCAGTCCCCTCGCGGGATGCCAGTGTCACCCCTCCGCCCCCCAAATTTGCAGGGATGGGACTGCGGGGAGATGCTCCTCACCTTTGCAGACACGCACAGAGGAGGCGAGGAGGAGAAGAAGCAAGAGAAGCGGGGACCCCGGCAGCCCCCCTCCGCTGCCCGGGCCGCGCGGGTGTATGGTCGCAGGGATCTGCTGCTGGCAGAGCTGCGCCATGCTCGCGGTGCCCTGCTCTGCCTGCCTGCCGCTGTCCGTGCCCCGCTCCCTGCACAAACTTTTTAAATCTCCCTGACACGTGGACGAGCATCACCCTGACTCACGGAACACACGTCAGCCGCCCTGCCCGCCCCGCCGGCCTCCCCCCACCCGGGGCAGACCCCTTCTGCTCCGCCGGTGACTCAGCCCCACTCCTGGACCTCTGCGGCCGTGCGTGGCCCCGCTCGGCCTCAGGACTGCGGCCGGACGGCCTCTGCTTCTTCACCTCTCTCCTCGGGAAAAAATCTGAGCTTTAAAAGACGTGTGTGAAAATCCCCAGCTAATGGTAGCGGCCTCACGATGAGAGCAAAGTGGCCGGCTGTCCCTTGCCGCGCTTGGAGGGGGAGGCGATGAGTTGGGGTGGTGGACGTGAGCTTCGGGCACTGCCTGGTGCTAAAGCTGGAACCCCATCTGGCTGCTGGAGAGGTGCGGGCAGCTCTGATCGAGAGGATGAAACCAGGTGGTAAAGAAGCCACCAGGTGTACCTGTGGCTGACTCTGCTTCCCCATCTACGCATGTTCCAGGGCAGAATTGCAATTCTTTCTAATAGGGAAAGAGAATTTGCTGGAAAGAGCAGTGCTGTTGCATTCAATCCCTAGTGTGACGGCAGGGGAAGCTCTGCACAGCCCAAACTTGGCGATCGTAATGGAAACCAGCTTCTTATCTTGACACTGGGTGAGCCCTAGGACAGAAGAGAAGGCACACACACACAAAATACCACACCAGGAAGCAGAACTCAGTGGTATGGTGGTACAACCCATCTGAGGATTCAAAACCCAATGCAGTGCCACCAGCCCACAAGTAGTGCAGCAGGGTGCTGGGCTGGTGCTGGCTGCCCCGTGTCTCTGTCATAGGAGAATCTTCTATATCGCATTCAATAGCAAAGCTTTCCTTGATACGAATGGAGACAGAATTAATCCTTGCGTTGATGAGAAAACCATTTTTTGGATCAGAAGAGAAATAAAAAATCCTGTATTTTGTATTTATTGTTGTACTTACATCTACCCAGTTAAAAGAGGCGTTTTAATCCAAAACAAGGAACTGCATTTGGTTTTGGTTTCTGTTAATAAAAACAGAAGATATTTATTTAGAAGACATCATCATAAACTGGAAGTCATTAGAGCTGAAAGATATCTCCCTAATCTATCTCGATCCAAATACATAAATCAGCACCCTGAGCCGTGGCCTATGGAGGGATTTGATCTGTTGTGCATTTTGCTAACTAATACCTTCTAATTAAAATGTTCAAAAGATGCTGGATGGGGCTGTGAGCAACCTGGTCTAGAGGGAGGTGTCCCTGCCTATAACTGGGGTTGGAACTACATGATCTTAAAGGTCCCTTTGAACTCAAATCATTGTAAGATTGCGCAGAAAAATAAAGTACAGTATTTTGTAAATTTGAAAGTTTAATACCAATTAACATTCTTATCCTGCCTAGGGGTGCAAATAACATTTTATGCATAGCACACAAATGATACCACTTGAATTAAACTTATTCTCAGATGAAAGAGTTCAGATTAGCAGAGAGGTTGCATTTATAGGGGTTGAATTTATATGATATCTGTTTTAACGTTGCACACTGAACTATTACGCTGAATCCATTTGCATGAAAACATTAAAACTGTCTTTTATGACAGGACAAGGGGAAATGGTTTCAAACGAAAAGAGAGGAGGTTTAGATTGGATATAAGGAAAAACTTTTTCAGTAAGGGTGGTGAGGCACTGGTACTCTCTGCCCAGGGAAATGGTGGATGCCCCATCCTTGGAGACATTCAAAGTCAGGCTGGATGGGGCTCTGAGCACCTGATCGAGCTGCAGGTGTCCCTATTCATTGCAGGGGAGTGGGATTAGATGGCCTAAAGGGTCCCTTGCAACTCAAACAATTCTATGATTCTGTGAAATTCTTGTGAGCATTCTTGCAAACAGGAGAAAAAAATGCATCTTTATGTATCATGTCTGCTTTTGTTTTGTTTAATTGCTTGATGAAATTAATGTTACGCTATTGCAGGAACAAAGCACATCCTAAAAAATAGCCTAGAGGATGTTTTGGATGCTGTAATTAGCTGCTTTGCAATATTTATTTTCTTCCTAATGTTGCTTGAATAAATGTTAATTACAGCCAGTGCAGAGGAAATCAAACAGCTGAGTATGTGAAACCATTGGCTTCTCCATCTTCGTAGAAGCCAAGGTCAGGAGGCATGACACTGAATGCACTCCCTTGGTGTGCATATGCACACTGCCCGAAGTGTCAGTGCATGATGGTTTTTCTAAGACTTTAAATCTTACATCTTAAATCTAAATACAAATAACGAGGAATCAGTCCACCTACATATGAACTTAAGCACCAAGAGAGTCCAGAGAGAATGTGAAATGGCTCAGTGTGTGCTAATGTGTATTGATGCCTCTCACAATTCAGATGGATCCGTTCATGTCTTTCCTCATCTGTGCAGTGAAAAAGTTGCATACCTGGATTCTTGTTTGTGTTCTGGGGAATTAAACTTTGTGGAGGGAAGTCTCAATAATCAGTTAATGTCTACTTAGGCACTGCATATCTTCAGGGCACCCTCCATATATTACTGACTCATAATGCTCAAGATACTTGTACTGGAACAAGGATCCATGAAGGGACTTAGTTCAAAAATCAGTCTCTCTGAATAGACTTTCATCACAGCCTTAATTCATAAAGACTTTCACTTCGTAGAAGTCTTTAGAGGTATTTTCCTACAAATAAGAGACAAACATCAACAAACAAGCTATGTAAAGCATAATTAAGCCTGTATTTTCCCAGAATATTATTTTCTTTTTTTAGCCAAGACAATTTCTCAGCTCTTTCCTCGTGAATACGTAAAAATTTAATGAAAATGGCTAATCTCCAAGATAGTTCTTCCATCACAGTTTTCTCAAATAAAACCCAAGACTCATCAATGCCTGTAACTGCTTTAAAAACAGGATGATTAGATCTACCTGGAAAAAGAAAAGATTTTGAGCATGATGCCAGTTATTGGCACATAATTAATAAAATAATGAAAACTCGGTATCACTTTCAGAATTAGCATGTTTCATAAATAAGATTACATTAAGCATGAAAAAAAGCAGTAAAGGTGACACTGCTGACAGAAAAAACGTCATCCTGCTTCAACACAGCTGTGAGTTGAGTTGATTTTACATTGGGATCTTTTCTCTTAAGGCAAGACAAACCAATGCTGTGACCTAGCAATAATTTAGTTTATTTCAGTGACAATAGAAATCCAGCTGGGAGGAAGGCACCTTGGAAATCTTCCATAGAAGCTGCATGTAAGTATTGGCTTAGTAGTCTGAAGGGAAAGATTATGAAGAAATAAGCTGTTACCATGAGGAAGTTCAAGCACTGAACCAGGCTGATGGGAGAAGTGACATCTCTGTTTTCAACATCCAACTGGACAAACCCCAAGCAAACTTAATTCAGTGTTGAGTGTCATCCTGCCTGAGTTGTTCCGTGGTTCTCAGTCTGAAGTGCTGGGCAGCGGAATCCCAACACTGCTATCTTGGCTGTCAATTTCTTCACTCTCCTCCCGAGAATGGAACACTCAGTGGATGTCAATTTTACGTAGAAATCATATTTTTTAGTCCATCAGGCAAGATATGAATAATAAATAGATTATGTTAAGTCAAAATAATGGTAAACAAAAATCAATTCTAGCAATCCTTTCACTCTTTTATCTCCCAGCTCTGGAAAGTTGCTCTTGCTCTGAGTTGATCTGTGAAGCAGCTTACCTGACAGGATGTAATGGATGTGACACAGGATATTATTTCTAAATACAACCAACCCTATAATATTTTTTTTAATTAAACCAAACACAAAATGCAGAAGAATTCTGAAAACAATCCACAGAGTCTTTAGCCCTGCTTTCCAAATCAAAACTCAATAAAGTCCCCTTTTCTTGGTTTGAGAGCCTGTGAGATTGCTCATTCTATCTCTGCAGTTTAAGAGGTAATACATTTCTCTGTGCAAAGTTGGACACTGGTAGGCCAACTCTTCAATTCTCTTGAGATGAACAGCACTGCAGTCATTAGCCTACGTGGTGATGTCTTGAAAATTAACTATCACAAGAAGAGTTTTGTAATGAGTCTTACCTACCTGATCACAGACAGCGTGATCTGCTACAAGAACTTTTCACTGACTTTATAATGAAAACCTGCAACTCAGAAAAGAATAAAACCCTTATATGCATCATATCTTTGATTATCTTAAAGCTAAGTAGCATTCTGTAGAGACTGCTCACCTCATGCTGTCAGTGACTTCAGATCAACTTCAATCCTGCAAAATGCTCCACATTGATCATCATCCCAAGCTCCTTGGCACAACAAATCTGCAGCCATATTTCTGGTTCTATTCCATACTATTTGAAAACAGTAAATGTTGAACTAGTGAAGCTACAGGATTAACTCCTCATGGAAGTTCTTATGTCTTGGAAGGCAAAAGTGACATTTGCTTACCTGCATGACTGTTCATATAGCTACTTATATAAGTACATATACTACTTACAGTGTATGAGTAGTAAAAATGACACCTCAGAGAATGCAAAGCACCACTAAGCCAAATGGAAATTCTCTGCAGCTTTTTTGCTATGAAAAATGGAGGCAGAAAACAACCAACTTTCTGAATCAGGCCCAAAACTACATTCTGCAGCTACCAGCACGGCAAAATGCTTGCCTTTGAGATGGAAGTCCTCAGTGATGTTTTTCTGAGCAACAGCCACCCATGAAAAAAATAACAAAACTTCTGTCAGGAAAGATCAAGCTAACACATGAGGTCTGAAATCTACCACTTGGTGGTCAGGTGCTGGAATGGGCTGGCCATGAGGTGGTGGAGTCACCATCCTTGGAGGTATTCAGGAAATGTTTAGATGTTGTACTAAGGGACATGGTTTAGTGGGGCAATATTGGTGGTAGGTGAATGATCTTGGAGGTCTGTTCTGACCTTGGTGAATCTATTATTTTATGATACACCCACAAAGGAACTGAAAATCTCTTTACAGCCATTTTTGATGCAACCTTGTTTAAGGTTAAAACAACACTAAGTTTGTCTGAGTTTGAATCACTATGTAAATTAACAAGCTGCATGAAAACAGAGGTTAAGATAACAGCACTCAGTGACATAAAATCGTGTTTCTTTTGTCCTTTCTGGACAATCCTGTAATAACACCGAGAACATCAACACCATCAGAGAGACCATGAGTAGCTTCTGAGCTTTGCTTTTGCGTTTGCTGTGGCAGATTTTTACTGTCAGATCAGCTGAATCTCATTACTTTGAGGAGTCATGCTTCAGGAAGTGAACACCTTGAAATGTCATGACCTTTCCATGACAAGAAAACATGTCACCAAGGAAAAGGGAATAGAAGTAAGAGACTGAGAATCACAATTAATGAAAATATATTTATTTCAGTATAGATAGTAATGGACTTTATAATGAAAATACAGTTGTCACCCTAGTAGTTAAATTACTAAAATAGACAGAAAATATATGCACCAGTTTCAGTTGGTCAGTCCCTGGTAAAAAAAAAAAAAAAGGAGTTTCTCTCTGATACTCTGGTTTGACACAGGTGAAGTAACAGAGCTTTAAATTGATTTAATAGTTGATGAAGCCCAATCAGTTTTCAATATAATTAGTGTCTGTTTTGTCAATTTTTATTTTAAAGCTCCCACTTCGGTATATTTTGGGCTTGGAGAGTTAACACCTCACTAGCCACGCATGACCTGAGAGATCCTGGCATTGATTCCTTGTAATGAAAGCACTGAATTTAGTGGCAGCAGTTATGCTGAGGAGAGGTATCAGTGAAATTACCTGAATGTTCACTAGCAGAAGTTTTGCTCTGGACAATCTTGATACCTAGGTGCTCAAGGCTGAAAAGTTGTGCATAGAATACTGTATGTGCAATATAAATTGCATATATATACATATATTCACATATCTATATAGCATATAATACATATATGCATATACACTGCATATTGTATATGCAATATTCTATGCAACAGAGTTGGAATCAAACTACAAAGATCAGCCAAGCATGAGAAACAGGCTTCGGGTGATGATGATATGTACTTGAGGGAAGACCAGGAGCAGCCCTTTATAGACGCACAACGGTTACACATTTGCCAGCTTTACAAACCTTTTTAACAACTTATTACCCAAATAGAATCTTGGTTTCAATCCAAATACACTCAGAGAAAGAATAAGAACACACTGCCTTGCCTTGCTTCTTTTCCTAGACTGTATTCTTCTGGCACTGTGTGTGTGTCTTCCAGCCCCGTGGACAAACATATTTGGTAAAGGACAGCACTCTTACAGAAACAGATATTTTAAAAAGGTTTGTTATTCCTAACATCTCCCAAGAAGGTGAGCAGGGTATGTATTACCTATTTTTCACAAATATTGAGACCTCATAGAATATTACATGTATAGAAAATATTTCTTAGATGTCTGAAAGTACAGATGTCTCAGTTCTTAATTCCCCCTTTCTTATTTCAGTACATGGAGGCATCTTCCCTTTCTCTGATCACTGTGAAAAGAAGACACACACACACATATTCACTGGGCACTGCTGAACCCCTTGTACCCACCACAGAACAGAAAGGCAGTAAATACATGCTACTGGGGCACAGCTATAGCTGATGGACAGAGAGAAATGAGATAAGGGATGCACAACTTCTTCCCTTTACCAGTACCAGGCTCTATGCACATTCATGGGGCTCCTGGCTTCCAACCTGATTTCAAGGGGAAGCACTTCTGGAATATCAAGTGATAATTGTGCCCTGGCTGCTTATGCAGAATAACTGATTACAGTTATTTGCAATTTTCCCCTTCCAGATAGCATTATGTCATGACTGTCAGTCTTAATTTTTTGGTTTGTTTAGGGACTGAAGTGTTGCTTTTTATATATATTTTTGAAGCTTGATTCACAAGAGGCAGTTGGGATATTATCTTCCATGAAAATTGACGCACTCCAGTCATTTTGAACTGATTTATATCACACTGTACATTTCCAGATTAGAGTTCTGAAAAATTGTAAGTGCTTCTGTACCTTATGCAGACTTACAACATCCCCCAGCTGAAGAACACTTACAAATTATTAATGCTGAAATGGGCTTAATTCCATATAGTGTGGATGACTCAAACTCATATTATTTTTTTCCTTCTCCTTTTTCTTTTTTTAAACCTATGTATTGATGACTGTCATAAAGTAACTGCAATATTTGTGCTATACCTGTGCAAAGAGTAGAGTACCTATGGCAAGGAGTACTGTGTTCTGATGTATTTATTCTTTGAGAAATAAAATGTTCCTTACTGAGATGTTTTTTCCATTCCCAGCTTTCCCCCGGTTTTGGCAGCATCCATTTCTGTAATACCAAGTCTTCTCTTTGAGATTCCTTTTGGAATGCCCACAGCTATGTAAAACAAACTGTGGCTGTTTGGCGATTTTTCCATTGACACTAATGCAGCCAGGACTGCAGCTCAAGGGCCTTTTTTTTGCAAACTCACATCACAGCTACACAAATTGCTGTGCTGCTCCATATGAAAAACTGTTTCAAGTTGCTGAGGAAAAGACCTGTCTGTTTTAATGGCAAATCTAAGTTCAGTCTTCTTAGTATTCATTATTAATGTGTTCATTTTATTAAAATGTTCACGTTGAGAATATAGAAAGTCACAAAAGTCTCCTGAGCACTCCTAGTTTTGCACCTTTCTCTGTAAGCAGATCTATTCATACTGTCCTGGTGCCTTGAAAAATGATCCTGACATGCAGCCAATTCACTAGCATGAAGTCAGTCTTCTGTAGCTGCAATCGCCCACATACTGTAGGTGATAGTTGTAAGAGTTTCGTGCAACCTCTGTATCTGTTTTGGTTTACTGGTCCTGATTCGTCCCTAACCATAATACGTCTTCTTCTTTTTTTTTTTTTTTCCCCTAAAGAACAGTCTGAGAAATAACCAACTGAAACAAAATGTTGTGTTTAACCCATGGTCCATGGGCCTGTGAGTGCGGTAGGGCTCTAAGTTGAGGTTTTCAACTCCAGTTATATTCTCAGATAGGTAAGTAGAATCATAGAATCCTTAGAGCTGGAAGGGACCTTTAGAGGCCATCTAGTCCAGCTCCCCTGCAATGAACATCCACAGCTAGATCAAATTACCCAGAGCCTGGTCCAGCCTTGAAAGTCTCCAGGGATGGAGTATTCACCACATCTCTGGGCAAGTAATATTTGCGGGGAGAAAAGGCCGGAACTCAGTGTTATGATGACATGCATTTATATGTTGTCAGAGAAGTGTGATCTCCTTATTTCAGTCTGGAGAATTGCTCCTTCCCCCTTCACTCCTATTGAAAACAAGAAGCTGTTTTCTTTCATATTCTCAGTATAGTCCTAAGTAAATTGTTCAGTGAGCTTTTAAAAAGAATGTGCCTGATGATATTTTTATTGCTGATACCTTAAACACAAAATATTTGTTTGGACTTAAAAAAAAAGAATTTTAAGAAATAGGATTTGCTTTTGTGGAGGAAGAAAAGAAGGAAAAATAGGGTTGGTTTTTTTTTGCAAAAGTTTGTGAACTTAAAATAATTCTACAGACTTCTCTGGCACTGCCTCCAAAATCAGGAAGCTGTTGAAAACCTCAGCACTTTGTCTATCTTTACTAACTTCCACACACTGAAACAACTGATATGTGTTTTAAGACATTAAGAAAACTGTGGCTTTGAGTCAAACTGGTTTTTGGGTAACAATACTTTCAGCAGCAAGGTATGAAAGTCTCCATCTTCAAAGAGGGTTCATTATTACTGGTAAGAAAAATCTTGAGCTGATAGTCTGAATTAATGAATGACTTAAGTATGGATACCACAGTATTTGCTCTTATATCTTTATACCAGATCCAGATGCAGAGCAGCGTCAATGCAAAGGCTGCTTCATTCATACCATCCTGCAATCTTCCACTTTCAACCCAGATCATTTTGAAAGGCACCAGCTGCTCTGGACTGCAGAAGATCAAACAAAACAAACTAGAACTGGATAACATAGGTACAAGTGATCTTGATTTTATGCTGGCAGCAGGAATTAGACATAGGAGGAAATGCAGCATCTCTGCAACTAGAGGAGTAAATTTGTTATAAAAAAGAAAACAATGGAGCCAGAAGAAGCTGCAAGGCGAAGCACTCCCTCTCTGCTTAGAAATTAAATGTTTGTGCCGGTCACCAGCAGAAGAGCAACGTGGGTCAGCTCTGGTGATGCAGCAGAGAGGAGGCTGCCACACTTTTTCTGACATCTCACTCAGTTCTGCAGTGGTTACTTCCTGTTAACCACCAGGGAAATGGTGGATGCTGAAGAGCGTCAGCCCACAACAGTATGTTGTGCTGACAATAGTACTTCAAGAGGTGAATAACTCCATATTGCTGGAAGAGCCGTCCTTGTTCCCTAGCAAAGCTTGTTTTCCATCTCTTTTCTAACAGAACATCACGAAATTATATGCTGCAAATCACAATTCTCTATTACAAGCCTTCATGCTGCTTTTTGGTTAACTTCCAAGTTCCAACTTCCATTTGCTTTACCTTACTTAGCTAGGAGATCAAATTAGGTGCGGTAGCAAAGACTTTGAAGTGTCTGTCAATATGGCTAATTTGTAGTTTTTATTAGTACTACTAGATCTAAATAGAAGTAATAATCACTTTTAGCCTGCTTTTAATTCCTTTCCTTCCTAATATCAACAACACAATCACATTTTAACAATAAACCATTTACATTTTGAACCAGATAAGTTGTTAGGAGTTGGAACTGTAGGATACTTAAGAATATCTCAGGACTATCATTATGGGTCTACAGACTAATATTGTCCCCTTTTATCACACTGAACAAACCTGCTACGTATTTAATGTTATCATGAGTAGGAGTATATAGAATGGGGCAATTTAATTTCTCTCCATTTGGCTGAGATGCTCTTTTTTTTGTTACACAGTTGGTGGTAGCAGTTGAGTATCATTAACAAGGACAGCAGCTAAAAATTACATCTGCATATTAACTCCAGTGGCATGTTTCCATATGTCGCTAAAGGCCAAGATTCCTTCAGTTTTCCCACATCAGTGACAATCAACATTAGGCGGACTTCAGTATTGTTATTTTCTAATATTTCTCTGGGTTTTCTTTTTTCTTTTTCAGCTACTTAAGTACTATTTGGCTTCAAAGATAACCAGATCATTGCAAACCATCTTCCTGCTATTCATCCCAGAAGCACCATAGACCCAGGCTTTCAGTATTTCCTTCCTAAATTGGCTGTCTGCAACATGCCATGTTCCACTTCGCTGTAAGATGCCTGCCTGCTCAATGTCCTGGCCCTGAATAAAACTCCCTTTGTCCAACAGAACTAGCTTCTCACAATGAATGCACAGCCATGGAGCTGATAAATTTACTTTGACGGGTTTTTTAATACCTGTTTTTTTTAAAAAAAACTAAACTTTTATCTAGTAACTACTCTAAGGTGAAATCCTAGAGCTTCTACCTAGCACTGCTCAAGTAAAAAGGTACAGCTAGTGGATGGGAGGCTTTTCAGAGGTAGACCTTGGCACCTGGACATCTTGTTGTATAAGGCTGACTTTATCCTGCTGCACACCAGAGCCCTGGTCCTGGCTGTGGGACTAGAGCCCATTCTGGCCTCCCCAGGCCACAGCCACAGCTCCTGAGGAACAGAAAGGGAAGGTGTAAGGCAAGGCAGGGTCTCCCTCCAGCACAGGTTTAATACACAGCTGAGCCATATGTCTAATGTGGGGTGCTGGGAAGGACAGAAGGCATGACTTAAAATATTATTCCCCTCACACTACCATGGCAGTACAAAAACTTTCACATAGTAACAAGTACCGCATGTAGTACATAAGCCTTTCACAGGATCTTGTTCTGCATCTTGTCACAAGGTCTTTTCTGCTAATAATCCATCACTGAAGACAATTTACTGAGAAGTCTCCATTAGAAGCACAAACAGGGCAAGATGTACATGAAGATGTACAATGTAGGTAACTGGGCAGGGTGACCCTGGAGGCCATATCTGCTATGAGAACACTTACTGTGCTGCTCACACATTGGGAAGCAGGTGCTGAAGCAACTTCAACAGCAACAATAACAAACCAGACATCTCACGTCTTCCCAAAACACACGTGCGTGAAAGGCACAGATACACCACAAAACCATCAGATGGGCTAGGTATATTAATATGGTTTTGTCTAGGATCATCTCCTCTATAGACTCCTGTGGACACTGTATGTATCTAGCAAGTATAGCAGCTACAACTGTAATCAATGGATAATCAATCTCTTCTGATGATTGTTATTCCAGGCATGATCTTGTGGGATATTTTTAGTAGTATGACTAATTTTTAAAATTATAGAAGTCTCAAGAGGCACCTTCTACTTTCAGAGGCACATTGTCAAAGAATTATACGCTTAAGTCTATTTCTTCAAGGGCCTCTTTAGAGGCCTCATTTGGGGAAAAAAAAAAAGAAAAAAGACTTTATTTAGCTCTCTCTAGCTGTCTTTAGGGGCACTTTGAAACATCTTGAACATAACTTTTCTTCTGCCCTATCTGTTATAGTAGGTTTGCTTACAAAACCCCAATCTGCATCCCAGTATTTTTGACTGGGAATCTTGAGGGAAGGGAACTTGCATTTCCAGCCTCAGCAGTGCTCATTTCATTACATAAGATACAAGAATAAAAAAACTGTTAGTGGCAGCACATTGTAAACAGCTTCACTCACCTTCCACAGAGGGTAAGAGCCTTCAGAAACTGATTTAGAGAGAAGAAAATTTGGTTTTTCTCTTCTCTGTCCTGCCTCCCCTTAAAAAACTTCATTTCACATGAGTCCCATCTCCAGGGTAGCAATTTATTTCACTCTTCTGGAGGATATTAGAAAACTGAAAACTATGTACCTTCTCAGCCCAGGAAGAATCTTTGTGTATGTGCATGCACATCTCTAAGATTCAAGCCATACCACCTAAGTCCTTTTCCTTCCTTCCTCCCTCCCTCCCTTCCTTCCTCCCTCCCTCCCTCCCTTCCTTCCTCCCTCCCTGCCTTTCTTCCTTCCTTCCTCCTTCCCTCCCTTCCTTCCTTTTTACTTATTAAGAGTGCATTTTAGAAAAAGTGCCTTTGTGCAGGCAATCTATAAACATTGTGTCAGCACATGCTTCCAAACAATGATGTTGGCTTAAAATTTGTAACTGAAAGAAAACCTGTTGCTTTTTCTTTTTATATAAAGGCTGGTTTAGCAATAGGGATCAGTGTATTAGTTTAAGGACCAATATAGTAGTTCAGCAAAAGGAATCAATAAGTGCTAGTTCTAAAACTTTCCATTTTAACTTTGCTTGGTGTGTGAACAGCCTTGTTTTTTCTCAATGATTCTGCTTCATAGGAGCACTGGGAGTCACAATAGACTACTTTTATCTTTGCATAAAAGGTTCAAGGACTTCTTCGTCAGATTTCACATATATTGTTTTGGAAGTTGCTCACTATGGCCTAATAAGCAATGGAATTTTGCCAAATTGGGATAAAAAAACAGCTAGAGATCAGCCAAAAGTGTCTGTGATGAAGCTGATGATGGAAAAATGGAGAGAAAGTAAGTGGTTGTATGATCACCCTACATGCTACTGTGCATGCCCAGAGGGATATTAGCATATATTAATGAGTTCTTGGAAAAGAATGGAGCAATGTACTGTGTATGCATGTCTTAACCGTTTAAATGTAGAACTTGAACTCAGAGAGTGTGTGCTTGATATGTCGGGTCAACCAGTACCTATCATGAGGAATAAAGGAATGCTGTTTGGTGTTAAGAGAGTTTTCTTCACAGATTTTGGATGGCATTTTCTAAGCAAAATCCTCATATTCTCTGGTATTTAAACAGATATCTGAGATGTTTATATTCACCCAAATTCCAAAAATTATAGGAATAGAGAAAAATTATCTTCCCCATATACACATTGCAATTTTGGAGAGGAAACCACAGAGCTGAAAACTCCGTTACTGGTTTAATTTTACACAGCTCTACCGCAGGCACCCTCTCTTGAGGCACCCAAGCTCAGGAAGACAAGTAATTCGTACCTTAACTTCTTGAATCTTTGGTATTGTGTCCCAAAAGATATAAAAAAATATTTTGCAGCAAATATAACAGATAGATTTTCCTAGACTCCGTTAGAAGACAAACATTACTGTGAGAGCTGTGCTTGCTATAACAAATCATGCCCTGGGCATGTTTGGGCTGTGGCAGTGAAGGATTCAGCCTCGCTCTGTGTCTGGTATAAGGCATGAGCTCACACCCACCGTGATGGAGTAGAAACTTCTCCCAACTTCTCCCATCCCAAGCTGGAAGAGGCACTGTCCCAGACACAACCTTAACCTTCAGACTGCAGCAAAACTACAAGCATATGCAATACAAGAAGCCCCCAGATGATGAAATGACACACCTGCATCCTGACACAAGAGCAGTCCACTGGGCTTTGCTCACACATGACCCAACAACACCACACTTCATTCTGTATCCAAAGTTAACCGAGAGGAGCTCTGGGCTCCTGGCCTGGTCAGCCTGGGCAGCAAGCCAGAGGTGCAGTGCCATCAGAAGCCCATTGTTCAGGGTCTTGTTCTGTCATTCCTCAGGCCAATTATACAGCCCAGCTCTAGGATATATGACTCTTACATGACATGTGGGAACTGCTGGTGCCTTGTCTCGTCTCAGCTCACCTCTCACCTCACTCAGAGCTGTGTGTCAGCTTTCTGACAGTGCTAAGACCTGTGCAGGAGCCCAGGGAAAACAGCATAAAACAGCCTGCAAGAACCTGGACCAACCTCACAGGTGTGCTTTCCTCAATACTTTGCTGACACAGCAAACAAGACAATAATCCCTATAATTACAGGATTGCTATAGCTCTGAGGAATGAAGATTCCTATCCTTTTCCCAAAGATTTTGAAAATATTTTTGAATTTGTGAAATCATTTTTTCCTCATCTCTGATCCACACTATTAATACAGACCCAAGCAGGAGTGAGTTGGCTGTAGGCTCAGTATGTGAAAGGAAAGGTCATTCCAACAACTTGAGGCCATTTCCCCTCTCCTGTCACCAGT
Source organism: Pavo muticus (assembly GCA_016647715.1). NCBI lineage: Eukaryota > Metazoa > Chordata > Aves > Galliformes > Phasianidae > Pavo > Pavo muticus. The sequence goes on along the minus strand of JACDJE010000435.1, from coordinate 124,421 downwards.
CACCAGTGAGAAGAGACCAACCCTGCTCTTGCTGCAACTTCTTAAAATACGGACTATGTTACTAGCTTCCACCTCAGTCTTTGTGAACTGATCATATTTGTACGTGTGCTTGTGTATGTACCAATGCTATTAAGAAACTGTTTTTCAATAGTAAATATTTAGACCTCAGTCTCTTTTTTTCCACCTTCATACAGAATTATCAGTCTCTGAGGAAGGATTAAACAGCCATTCTCAGCTATATCAAGCAGTCAGAGCTCCATTTAAAGTCACTAGGCACTGTATATAGGCAGCATCTCTAAAAATCTGCGCATTAGATTTGTTTTATTGAAAGCAGTTGTGATGACACACAAACGAAACAAAACAGTGCATTCCCCAGGTTAATGAAAAGCTGGGCGCTTAAAAATGTTTTTTTCTGTTCCATTAATGAGCAAAGAATTTTCCAAACTAATCTGCCTAAATACACGTTGACAAGCTTCACAGAGAAAAGCATTTCATTATTTTACTTCTCCACAAAGCAGAGATGCTTTGAGCCTAGAAATCCTACAAATGCTGGCTTACAGCAATCTTGGTAGCATTCTAGAGGTTTGTAAAAATGCTGCACAATGGAATATAGAAAGTCTGTTGGATAAAAATCACTGCTTTCAGAAACCTATGACTAACGTGATAATATTAATAGCCTTTGATCCACTTTGTAATTCAAACCTTCAATGTTCCTACAGTTCTAGCCTAACACTGCAACGTTGCTCATTAGCTGTCTCGGTCCTCACATTCAAGCACAGCTCTGTGGGGCTCTCGAGAGAGAACACAGTATGATTGCCATCAGAATAAAGTCTGATTGGGTGCTACTCTGGGCTCTAAAGGCATTCTCTTGATCTCTTGATTCTGAGAGCAGCTACTTCTTTGCATGTAACTTCTATGTTTACCTGATGAGGCACATCAAAAAGGGTCAAGTCATTTTAATTTGCCAGAAATTTCCATGCCCCAGGTGTACAGCACGGACAATGCAGGTTCTTCAGATCCCATTCATTATTACATTGTATGTATCTTAGGAGGATATCCTTCCTGTTTTAGTAAAACAATGGCAAAAGTTTTGTTTTTCAATGTATAACTCCTGTACCAATTAGTTATTTTTATCTTGATAATGAACAACATACACTATTCTTGTTCCTTATTACACTGGTCTTTTCAAACTCAACTTCATATAGTCGCAAATATGTGCAAAATTTTTGGTTAGATCTCAACCAGATAAAAAGCATCAGAAGCAGTCTTAATGAGGACATTTGCACTGATGACTAAAGATATCCCCAAGATGAAAGACACACGGTACAGAAATTATCTTTCAGGCATTCTAGGTCCATTAAGTATTGTGAAGAAGACCTACAGCTTGACCATCAGAATCAAAATAATATCCAATCCTTTAAAAAATGATTCAAGAAGAAATGAAAGACTGTAAGACTGAGGAGGGAAAGATTGCAATACTTCTTAAAAAATTTGAGGGGAGAAGGGTAAGCAAAGAAGAAGAGAGTGGAACATGATTTTAAATGACAGTACAAATGTAGCAAGGAGAAAGTCAGTTTACTGTAAGAGTTGCATTAATGCTATGCTGCAGAACTAGATGTAGGAGATCTTGTTTGACATGCAAATTTTTGTGTTTATAAAGTTTAAATCCTTGTAAAAATAATCTCACATAGACAAGTGATCAGAGTAGAATCTCCACCTAAACTACCAATAAAACAGCCTAAAAGAGACTGTACAGTTTGACTGGTTAAAGGCAAATTTTATAATGCAATCAGAGAGCTTACAGATGGGCACAGGAAAGGAACCCTGTTATAGCAAAAAAGAAGTGACTGTTGGCTGCTCTGCATGGGAGAGCGACACGATGCTGCCATTGTTTGTTAAATCAATTGAGGAAGATGTTCAAGGAACAAAGTGCTTAAAATATTCATTAGTTTTAGAAGGACATACATCTTCTTCATTAGCTCTGCCATTGGACTGAGTAAACAAGATTTTAATGACAGTTAGCAAGTGATGCATTAATTAATTTAGGAAATGATTCATGCTCTCTGACTTTTTAAATTTGCTTCTAATATGATAAATTCTGGCATGAGCTTTCCAATTATGCATAATGTCCTTGTTTCACTCTGTGCAATACTGCATCTTGAACACCAGGATAGGATGAGTACATTCAAGCAAAAAAATTAGGGCAATTAATTCCAAATGATCGTGTGACTCCTGAAGTCAAGGTTTTCTTTTCCAAAAATTTGCATTTGTTCAGTTTTGGCTAAAGGTGCAGCAGTAATTTCAGCTCTTCCTTACCAACCTAAAATATGCAAGTAACAACTGATTAATGCTATTTCTTAGACATCTGGCCATATGCACAACATCAGCTCTAAATGGACAAATAAACAAGCAAATAAAAACCAATCATCATAATAAAGAGCCATTTTTTCAGCAGTACCAGACTAGACCATCTTCCTGACCAAATCAATCAAATTGTTCACATTAGCACCAGGTTAGAGCTGAATAAAACATGTTTATTATAATTAGGTGCTTTATCAGTACTTACGCAGCAATATGCAAGAAGGTCATGCTAGCTCTCTTTGAGTAATTTTTAAAACACAAAACTGTATGATTTATGGCTGAGATCCCAGTCTTTTTTGCATTTATGTTCCACACATCCTCATTCCAAGAGGCTTGGAAGCATCTCCATTCACCCTGAGACATGATAGAGAAGGAGAAAAACAACCAATTGAAATTACGTGCCTTGCTATGGCTTTACATCAACGACGCCTTCTAAGAACTTCTAAGAGAAAGTCAACCCTAAATCAAGAGCGGGGCACCCTATCTTAGGCTGTAGTCCCTTGAGAAATGTCATTCTGTAAGCAGCTGAATAAAAAGCCTTTGGAAGTTTAGCAGGCCAGAAAGCATGACTGTAAAGCAGAAGTCATGACTGTAATACTGAAACTGAGATGATCCATTCTCTTAAATGAACCTCAGAATGAGATTAAAAGAACACCATAATGAAATTTGGGAGATTAGTTTTCTTTCATTTTATTAAGCTAAATCCCAAACTAGTCAGGGAATCGCTCTGCTGGATAAACTGTGGGAATTCCACGTATTGTGTAGGCACCCACACAATTCTGCTTTAAGGAATATGGATTTTTTTTTTTTAATAAATTAACTTGAGAAGAAAATAAAGATACCAAGAGCTACAGTATTAGCACATAAACACAAGCAATATATTGTGAGGTTGCTCTGATTACTCTGAATTTTCGTGTTTGTAGAAAATAGTCTGTCCCATCCTCTGGGGTCTTTAATCAGCCTTTAATCAAAATGTAAAATCTCAGCCATAAGTCTTGACTCCAGAAATATGCAGTGCTTCCCAGATGGCTCTTGAGGCACCATCAGTCATCTTTCCAGCCTTGAAAGTCTTCTTAGTTAACAAACCCCCAATGACTGATTACTGAGATGTTAAGATTGCTTTCAATTTTCAGCAAGTGCTTCAAGCCTAAGTGGCGAGGTGCAGCCACGTGCTGATGCTTCTCCTGTGTACCTGCAGCTTTGTGTTTGGACAGCTGAGCACAAACCTGCATCCTGACTGCACAGAGCTTACAGAGGCCATGCTGTACTCAAGCACTAACATGCAAAAAGGGGGAAACATTTAACCTGTATCTCCTGCTGTCTTGGAGAGCATTCAAATCCCAGTTTGTGGAGTAGTCTACACTACATAGCCGGTGGCTCACCTGAATTTCAAGCAACGATGCAACAGTTAGTTGTGCAGACGAGGGAGAAACAAAGGGGAAGGGCCTCCCACTCACCCTGCATACACTCACTTGGACCATCTGAGAGTTCAACTAGCTGTAGGATTTTAGGCCTACTGTAAAAAAAAAGCCACAACATTAAAACTCCACACAGAGCAGAGTCCATGTATGCCTGGAAACAGAAGAGAGATGCGTGGGCTTTGCCAGCTCTAGTTCATCACAAGAAGTCAATTTGATGCCTGAAATGAGTAGCAAATTCACCACAATTCTCAGCATTCCCTATTGCCTTGTTCTCAGTCTGGAGCTTTGTGGTCATTTTAAGGTACCTAATTTGCAGAATATAATAGTTCGTGGAGAGATTTAGGACTATACTCTGGGGCTGAAAGCACCAAAAATGAAGTAAATTTGTAATTTGGCACCAAGACAATAGGCTCCTTTGAAAATCCCCCCTTGTGCATACTCAGAACATAAATTCCATGTAAAGAGAGCTAACTCACAGCTGAGACTGTCCGCAAAACATTTCTCATTTCCTGAATAAAATCTTTCCTGCACTATTAGAACTGGCTACATTTGCATATAGTTATTAACAAATTCTCTCTATTTTTTTTTGAAGAAAAAGTACTCTTTTTTAATATTTAGTTATCACAGAATCACAGAATCGTAGGGGTTGGAAAGGACCTCCAGAGATCATCGAGTCCAACCCCCCTGCCTAAGCAGGTTCCCTACACCAGCTCACACAGGTGGACGTCCAGGCAGGCCTTGAATATCTCCAGAGAAGGAGACTCCACAACCTCCCTGAGCAGCCTGTTCCACTGCTCCGTCACCCTCACTGTAAAGAAGTTCTTGCGCACATTGGTGTGGAACTTCCTATGCTCCACTTTCTGGCCGCTTCCCCTTGTCCTGTCCCCACACACTGTTGAAAAGAGTCTGGCCTCACCACTTTGCCCCCCACACCTTAGATATTTATAGACCTGGATCAGGTCCCCTCTCAGTCTTCTTTTCTCAAGGCTAAACAGACCCAGTTCACTTAGCCTTTCTTCACAGGGGAGATGCTCCAGGCCCTTCACCATCTTTGTGGCCCTCTGCTGGACTCTTTCCAAGAGATTCCTGTCCTTTTTGTACTGGGGAGCCCAGAACTGGACACAGTACTCCAGATGAGGCCTTACCAGGGCAGAGTAGAGGAGGAGGATCACCTCCCTCGACCTGCTGGCCATGCTTTTTTTAATGCACCCCAGAATGCCATTGGCCTTTTTGGCCACAAGGGCACACTGCTGGCTCATGGCCAACCTGTCGTCCACCAGGACACCCAGGTCCCTCTCTGCAGAGCTCCTCTCCAGCAGGTCATCCCCCAACCTGTACCGATGCATGCAATTATTCCTCCCTAGGTGCAAGACTCTACACTTGCTTTTGTTAAACCTTATCTGGTTTCTTACTGCCCAGCTCTCCAGCCTGTCCAGGTCAAATGTTAGGTAATTAACTTTTCTCCAAATGTCTCTATTGGCACTTCTAAATTTTGGTAATATTTGTTACTTCAGGAGTTGTTCTCGTGTCGTCGACAGAATGAGAGACTGAGTGAAGAACTCTGGAAAAGCAGATGATAAAGAGAATCTTGAACAGAGCAAGGTATGTAGTGTGCTAACAAATACACAGAAATGAGGCCAAGCAGTCCTTAAATAGAAAAGAAGAAACCACCATCACTATCTCCTCTCCATGCAGCACTCAGGATGCTGATGGCTCCATGCAGCCACTCATGCTATTGAAACGTGAGGACAAACGGTGGGAAGCTGAGAAAGGGGAGACAGACAAAAGTTTGTGTGCGTAATATGCTGCATTCCACTGGTGTGCATTTGATAAAACTATCTATTTTACTATAATTAAATCCCATAATTGCGTCACAGTAACATTCTGTATCTTAATAATTATATCAGTTTTCCATGTGACCTACCCTTTTCCAACCAAGCAGCAGTAACTGGAAATTACAGTATCGTCTGACAAATTTAAGGAGATCTGCAGAGGAAGGACTAATGTGCTCATGAGGTGCCTGATTCAATTTTTTTTAATGTCCAGAAGTCCTAAAAAATTAAATTTTTTTAGGGTTTCTGTCCTGCAAAATCCAGACTATTTTTGTTTTAAATTGAATTGGACCAGGGAGAGGAAGAAAATCTCCCTGTAAAGATTAGACAGATATGGAATAACATTAGGAATGACCCAATAAATGTTTTATGAATCCTAATTTCATGATACATCTGTCGCTTAATGAAACAAAACTGGATTGCTTTGCAAAAAGATGACAACTCAATCTGTTAATTTTCCTGGTGTCATTCCTCCCAAACAACTTTTTCTAGATATGGGCCTGTGGAACAGAAAAGAGTCATCAAAACCTGATGGCATGGCAATCTCTCTGCCATAGAAAGGGAGCCTCCAAGGAAATGAGTGAGCCCGTTTGATTTTTCTTTAAAGTTTTTTTAAGAAATGTCAGGTGAGAGAAGCTTTCCTCCCTTCCAGTCAACTATTTTTCTCCCAAAAACAAGTTAAAATTGAGGAGAGAGTAGGAAAGGACAAGTTGGCAGCTTTTTGGTTTGGAATGAAGAACAGCAAATGATTTTCAAATCATGCAGAGAGAGGGTGATTCTAGGCACCCTGCACATTTTGGGATACAGAGCCAGCCCTGGGGGAGGCCATTGTGTCTGCCAGACTTCCAAACTGGACTAATTTTATGTTTGACTTTCATGGCCAGTTCAGTAGTCAGTGGACCAGGTGATATAAAGTTCCTGATGTGAAAGAGTAGCTCAAGGCATACGTTTATAACAAAATTCACTTTCTTTATATCACACATATATGCACACATGCATTTATCCTCAGTTTTTTTCTGTAACACAGAAATTGCACCCCATCTTATTCAGTAAGGCAAGTGACTGCATCTATATGGAGGTTTGCACATCCCTGATAAGCTGATGTGAGCTTACCCTGAAAGAGCTTCCCAGCTTCCAGCAAGGCAGCAGAATGCACAGTTGTGCCTGATCACAGCAGGGAGCCTTTAACACATCAGTGCCATCACGAACACTAAAGCTTTCTTCTCACTGTATTTGAGCCCACTGACTTCAGCTAAGTCATAGCAAATTCTGTTGGACTAAAGATGGGGAAATCTTCCATCATCCAGATCAGACTCCTTCTGTATCAGGAAACAACATACGTAATTTCAGTCATCAGCTTAACAAGTTCCATATGAATCAGAGCAAAGTAAGAAGGTTAGGGAGAGCTTGGCTGCTATCGTAAGGCTGTTCCAGTACCTCCCTTTTCAGTACCTCAGGGCAACTCTATCGAGATGCATGTCATGGTGCTTGCCTTGCCTGTGCTTCAAGTCAGTTATGTGCAGACAACAGTCCAGAAGCTGCATAACTGCATTAGCACTGGCCGTGCCTGCAAGGGATACGTGCCCTCAAGCCCAGGGCTGTGCTGACACAGGCTGATACTGTTCTACAGGGTCAGAGCATGTCAAAGCAATGTGGAGGCTGTGTTGGGTTGGAAGAGCAAGTTCATATGTTGATTTCTGCAAACAAGCTCATTATTTCCTATTGCTAGATGTTCCACAGTTCATAACATTTTCATAAATACGAGTATGATGAACAGTTCAAAGTGATTCACAGAGCAATCCAGCATTGAGCTTCTTTCCAAATAATACGTATTCAATAGGCTGTATGTTTATCATGGAGTGATGCTTGTCCTTGGTCAGCTTTTATGTGTAAGTAATGTTCTGCCTATGCATATAGTCAAGGATTTTAAGCATTTCTATACATATATTTTATATTTTAAGCATTTCTTAAAGTTATTCCATCATTTTAAATGATAAATCATCTTGTACAAATCACTAAAAATCATTGACGTGACAGAGTATAACAATCATATGAGAGATTGGTTTATTAGTGAAATAGTTTTGACACTGTTAAATAAGCTACTGTGTGAAACCTTACACTGTAATATACCTTAAATAGCAGTGGGATGCGTATAAAAATATTACCATAAATATATTCCTAAAAAAAATAGCAATAAAGAAAGGAACAGCAGAATAAATTTAATGGTAAATAGATGTCATGATTGAGAATATAACTGTGTACTTTTTGTACCCATTGGTTATAACTAGTAAAAGAATAATTGTACTCATTTTTAAAATCAAAGCCTTTTTCATTTAGAAATGAATTCCTGCTCAAATATTTAAAATGTTCAGATAATCACCTAAATTTATAGTATTGTTTTTCAAAATGAACAGAAACTGCAATATGAAAACACATGCCCAGAGAAACTATGGTGAAAGACAGATAATCTGCAAAGCCAGGAGAGGACATTTTGAAGCACAACACGGGACACTCATTCCCCTGAATTAACTCCTTGTATAGGCCATACATATGTCAAGCAGACATCATGCACTAATTCACCTTGAATTCCCTTGAAAGCTTTGGCCTCAGAGCATTCAAGATCATCTGTTAAAGAGAAGCAGACTAAAGTCTTAGACTCCAGGAGTGAATCATTGCCTTGCTGAGGCTGAAGTAAAACAGAGGAATTTGTTAGCTAGGAAATACTGTACAAATAGCAAGAGCAATGCTGACTTCTAGTGGCAGAGAATGAAATAGTCACAGGATGATGAAAAAGTCATTGATGCACTGCAAAGAAGGAAAGTGAAGAGATTGTGAGATTGTGGAAAGCAAAAAGATACTGCTGAGAGTGTGAATAAATGTGTTCCTGTGGTGGCTGGCTAAGAAGAACAACATCTGAGAGAAACAAACTTCAACTAAAATGAATCTTTGATTTCAACTTAGTAGATAAATACCAACAGATTTACTTTCAAATTGAATTCAATTTTTTGAGATTTCCTCCTTAATTATTTATTTAAATTTTTTTTTAGAAATAAACAACCTCACACACACACACACACACACAAAAAAAAACAAAACAGAGTTAGAGTGATATATCTTACGATATAAATGAAACTAATGCTTCATTTATTACAATCTTTTCTCACATTTATTATGAAGTGAAGATCAAGCTTTGGGCAAGCAAATATTAAGCCTTAGGAGGCAGCAACACTCAAATAGGTATACCAGATGAAGAATGAAAACCACAGCCTTTTTGTTTGGTAGAGTGTAAAGGAAATGACTGCCAAATTAATCTGGACAAAGGCTTGACAAAAAAGAAGCATATAATGTCATGCCAATAGCTCAGATTTTATGGGATACTGATAATCCTCTTCTAATCAAATCCTTCCTCTTTTTGTGTTTGTTGAAAATGACTAGGAACTCTCAACTGCAGAAAAATGTTGGTGAAAATAGACATGGACACAAAGAAAGTCAGAGCATGTAGCAATGGGAGTCAAGAAAACGCCAAAGAGCTTTTGAATGAAATGAAAATGTCTTTTCTCAGGAGAAAAAAAATAATAATAAGGAGATGTCTTGGAAAAGACACGTTCCACTTCTTTGGAACAATGACAGCAACAACAAAAAGACCCATGAGCCTAGTTTAGTTGCTGAAAGATCACAAAACTTCCAAAGTTTTTCTATTCCTCTATAGGACATTTACACACAAATAATTAAATCAAACACAACTCAATAATTTGGCTTTTAGTTAGATGAATAAGGCTATCTAAGCCTTTTCAAACTGAAGCTTTGTTGAAACATTAAATCAGCATATGCTTGAAGCACAAGGACAGAAATGTGCAAGAGTGAAAATTTGAAAGGGATGAATGAATACAAGCTCACTTCAGCTGCCTTTCTTGGCACCTTCCTCAGGAAAAATGCTCATCAGAGACTGTTCAAAGTTCATCATAAAACAGGAAAGGTGGTACTGCAGAGATGGTTGTCCCCCAAATGGGACTTTCTTACCCTTCAGCATCACAGTGGATTAAGCCTGAGTGGCAACCACGACCTGATGAGTGCTCTTGGGCAGGTAACACAATGGTAAAGGAATCAGAAGAGGTCTCATACGTTACTGAGAGTGCTTCAACTGAAGAACTTTCAAAATTCAGAACAAACTCTGTCCAAAATAAGAATTTTGTTGAACTAGAAAGCACAAACATATCAGAACAGATGTGTGACCTAATGTGCATTTAGGGCTACTTCTACTTAAAGCTCAGGAGACAGATTGTAATCACAGTTGTTGATTTATCACTAAATAGTTACTTCCTGTTAGTAATTAGAACACCATTCTCTCATTTTCAACAAGCTAAGGAGCCACAGGCTTTTCTTTTCTGATTCATGCTCTTTTAAGATTGTCATAGCATATGTCATATTAGTCAGCAACTTCATGCCAAGATCATATATTACACCAGACTTCCTTCAGCAACAACAGTGGTTTCTGCTACTAATATCTGTATTTAAATACATATTCATTAGGATTTAACAAGTTCAAATTATCATACTGAAATGGATAATTGATAAACGTGATAAATTTTTATCACGTGTGAGCCACATATTTCTTTGGAAGTCTCCTACTAAAATATCAGTACATTACTGCAGATGTTACATGTGAGATATAATACTGAATATACATTGTTGTGTGCTAATATAGTGTTTAAATATCTTTAAAATGCATTATTGGATATAGTTGCCATTTTTACTTACATTTTCAGCAGATTTATGACTATAGGTAAAAACAAGAGAAAAATGACGAAAGTTGTTTGTTTATAAAGTGTCATATTTATTCTAAGAAAAATAGTTCACTTTAGCACTTACTTTAGGCACTGCTCCAATTTCTTGATCTTTTTTTTAAACAGTGATCTCTTTGAAAGGACCTCAAGAAGTCAAACCAGACGGTTTTGCTCTTTCCTGCTGGGGCATGGGTCCATTAGGTATCACAGAGCACCATCTGGTGGACGCTTTCCTATAGATTATTATGTTACTATGTTGTTCATTGAGATCATCCATTATATTGATTCCACTTATTTTGTTGTAGTGCTCCTCTTTTGTACCTTAAATGTCAAGAGACATAGAGCTCATGAACATCCCAGTCACATGCTGGCCCCTAACAGAGCCAAGAACTCCTAAATGTGTATAAATGCTTGCTAGTTTGACAGGAGATGTATTTATGAAGGACTCTGTGCCAGATGTTACCCAGACATTCTACTAGCATGTATCAGTGGTATTACCAAGTTCAGCCAAACAGTACCCACCTCAGCAGCTATGAACAACAGCTGCTGGGTATCTGTGCCCAGGGGATGAAATGCCTCATCCAAGGACTGCTAATCCTGTAATCTATTCTAGAGAAACTCAATCATCACCAAATACTAAATGACTGCTCACTAAGTTCTTGCCAAGTTCATAGTTCTACATTTTGGGGGAAAGCAAAATGCTGTATTTCTCAGTCTCTTCACCCTTATGTTTGAGAAAAACTCTTTCTAATCTTTCTCATCACTCATTAACTTGCTCTCCACAGTGTTAGGTTAAAGTTATATGCCAAAAGAGCCAAAATTATAGATGATTTGGAAAAATCTTCCAGAGATTAGAAGTGTATGACCACGGTTTTTGCACTAATATGACCAAAAACCAAGCTTTAGGAGAGTGGAAAAGCTTTTGTTGCCACCTCATCTGAGGCAGTATCATACCAGTAGGATGAAAACAGCAAACTTCTTAAAATAGTGGTGACACTGAAAAAAAATGAAGTGAAGAAAAAACATTCTCTCTCTCATTGCTTGCCTTGTGGAGATGGGAAAACCAATTCCCTACACATGGATAATAACACTGGTAACACACCTGTAAACAGAAGAAATTTGGACAGGATCACATGGATCACTAACAGTAGCAATTCCACGTGGCATCTCTCTCTGAGTCTCCTTCAACACTTATACCCAGAATGGTATATCCCAAGAATGAAAGTATAAAGGTTGTTCTTCAAAAAATCTTCCATCTAATACAGTATGTGCATTATTATGACATTATATGCATGAAACAAAAATATTATTATTTGACCTAGTATTCTGTCTTTATAAAGTAATATTAAATAAGCAAATTCAGTCATAACCTACTTTGAAAAGTATCTGACTCATGTCAGTCTTATTAAAGAAAAAGGTAAACTTTTCAGAAAAATAATATAATAGAAAAAAATCTAAAAATAGGTTTCAGCACCTCACATTTATAAAAACAGTGCCCAGAACATATCATTTTCTCTCAGCCAAGGCTGACAGAGTTGCCTTAAAAAGTAAGTCCACATCACACTGGGGTTCCAGCTACATGTATACATTAATAATGTGTGTAAACCTAAAACTAAAAATAAACAGTAAATGTGGTAATGGTACATTAAGCATTATGGATGGACATGGTTTACCCTCCTCATCTGCCACATTTCTGTCTGAGGATGCCAAAATCCCTAAAACATATTTTGAACTTTAACAAGGCTGAAAGAAAGTCAGTCAAATCAAATCAAAAAGAGAAGGCGGATTCAGGAAAAAGAAAATTATCAAGAAACAGTTACTGGCTCATAGAATCCATCCACGACCTTTATAATTTCTTCAGATAAAATAATACTTCTTGGAATTTTTTCCATATCATACTCATACATATCTACACATTTCTGTAATGTCTTATTTTACCATACAATATGATTTAGACATCAGGTCAGTATTTTGTCTTTTATGCAACAGTTAGTGCTCAAAAAGTAGTAAATACTTAGTACAAGTAATATAGCATGAGAAATCACTGCATATCTCCTTTAAGCTAATTTTCTATCTTCTATTGTTTAGCATATAAAAAACAACAACAACAACAAAAAAAGCATCCTGAAAGACTCAGATGCTTTCCAAGACATAAGAAACATACCACTGTTACGTTAAAATGACTGAAACTGGGAGAAGCCAATATCTCTGCTGGAATGAGAATGATGAGAAAGGCTGAGAAACCGCTACGCACCAATCCACACCATAAATCTAGACCCTCCTGTTCAAACATCTCTGGATGTACCAGCAGTTACAAAGCTGCTGTACTTTTTGGTGTGCCTCATGTGTTCCGGGCTACATGATACCATTGAGACCAAACACTGGGTAGCTACCATCCACAAACTAGATGTACCTAGGAAAGACTTGTAAGAAATCAATTTTTGCAAGGAAGAACACCAATTACTTCATTTTACAGAAGGTGGAACAGACATACAGGGCTAACAGGCTTGTTAAGGATGACCGTATAACAGCAGGATTCAAGTTGAAGTTCCTGGACTTCCAGTCCCTTTTCAGTCTGTTTTGCTAATTTTCTGCCTTATTTCATTCGTAATCACTGTTACATGCTTTTACCTTTGGCACAAAATTGTATTGAACACTGACTGATACAATAAAATATATCTGTAACTACATTTCTGCTCACAGCTTTTATAAAAAAGCACCCAAGTGAGAGAAAGGGCTTACACTCATGATTTAGTTTGTGTGCAAGGATGCTGTAACCAGAACATGTGATTGAATCTTGCTGGTGAACGCCTGTGTGTGATCACTCACCCTGGAGTTGGAAGACTACCTTTTCCAGTCAGGAGGGGCACTGATCCGTGCTAGGAGACCACTGTACACGAGTGTTAGTGATCCACATAGCGTTAACCTGAGTTGGTAGCTGACCTGCTGCACCCAGGCTGTGCTGTGCACCACGTATCCCCAGGCAGCTCCTGGCCTTCGCACAGCTCCCTCACGGTACCAGCAATTGCTTCAACCGCATGGCTTTGCCTTCCTCTAAAAGTCCAGAAAGAAGTTGTCATGTGATCATCCTCTTTCGAGAGAGCTGTTATCTTGTAAGACAATCTCATAACAGTTTGAATGACCAGGAAGGAAGAATCTCACACCACGGAGGGAATCTGTGCATCAAGCTGTAGGAAAATCCATCTGGTGTCCATCTGATGTTGTGCAAATGTGAGGTGGCCAAAATCTGAAAGCGATTTACTCATGTTCTATAGTCTCCTTTTTGTTATATGTCTATCTCATTAAGCCTTTTGTTCTCAGGTCAGTTTCTTACTGAGATCCAGAAAACTGCACCGTTTCTCTCCTACCTCTTCACCTGCACAGGTGCAGAATTGAGGAGTTATAAATGAGTTTGCATTGATTAGAGTGAAATTATAAATTAATGTGTATTTTTTGTCTCGACTTATGTCAATAATTCTCTAACTCAAATTTTACCTCTGAAGCTGATATCTAACTCATTGCACCTTCCACTGCCCCTTTGTTCCATCTAATGAGAGGAATACCCAGCTACCTGCCCAAAATGGTATTGTGAAGAAAATTCCCAAGACTGCAAATGTGAGGCACTATGAAGCACAAAAACATTGCCTTGAAAATACCTAGGACACACATGTCAGTCTGGAAATTGCTGATCAACAACCTAAAGAAGCAAAAAGTGAAGGATCATGTTGCCTCCTGAAGTGCTGGAGCCAACTCATAGGCTTTGAAAGACCCATCAAACGCCTCACACTTAGCTTGCTTTTCCAGTTATAAACTTATTCAAATAAAACACAACCTACAGGTAAAAGAACTGGGCAGAGTAATTAAAGAACAAGAACTGGGAAACAAAGAAAAAGCAAGTGGAAACTCCTTCTCTACCTCTGCCTTGACAGCCTGCATGCCTGGCAGCAAGGCATGCCTTTAGTAAGACAGAACCTTTACTTTAAATATGTGCCATCAGGTCTATTAGGGAAAGCATCAATAATTAAAGTTAATGCCTGGAAACTGGCATCAGCTACGGGCATGATGACTCAACCTCTTGGAGATCCATTCATTACATTCAACTACAAAAGCAAGAAGTTATAAAAAATGCATGAATAAATCCTTTAAGTATTAACACGCTGCTTCTTTAAATGTTTGTCCTGACCCAGGTGGCACTGCTCTGACTTTTTTCACTTAAATGACCTTAGATTATTGCAACTGTCTCCTGGGATTAAACAAATTACTCTCTAAAAATGTGTTATTGAAGGTTCCTACTTTGTAAGAGAGAAAAATGCTCTCTGGCATCCTGTATTCAAACTCATCAAAAAATGTTAGATTTCAGAGCAAAGAGTATAATCATAGATTTAAGTATTTTGAGCTAGATATCTAATTTGCTAACTTGACATCTAGGCCGGGTAGAACAAAGTAAGAACAGCCCAAGAACTACAGAAGAGTGTCCTATTTGGTGACCATAGATTCCACCAAGCTGAAGCTGGTAGACTTGGTTCCACAGCAGATTTTTCAGCCAGGGATGCTAGTGCTCAAATATCTTCAACATTAAATCAACAGCAGTAAAAAATAAAAACAATTTTATGGGTTAAAAAAAAAAAAAAAGTAATTGAAATCGTCACAGCTCTATTATATTACTCAATCCAAGCCAGAAAGTTGATATCTGGATATTAAAGGAAATACACGTTTTGGATTAGGAGGTATATAACTCAACTCCTACTTCTGAAACTTGTCACTATCTTTAAACACTGCTATCAAGTTTTATAAGTGTCCAGTTCAGCTCACACACTGTTGCTGTTGTCCTAGATTTTATAGGCCACCAACATATTACACATCTCAAGCACAAGAATTCCCAATGGCCATTATCCTACCAGCTATATGCTATAGGATATTTTTGTTTTCCATTATTTCATTCATTACTACAGTTAATACAGGTGGTTTTTTTGAAGCATTCATATAATGGTTTGAATTTTTAAATGCCATTTAAATCTTTCTCTGCAAAATTACAAAGCTGAATCCTGTGATACTTGGAGATAGGCTCGCCAGCTCTGTAAGCACTGAATTCTCAGTTCCCATTGAAACAAATGATGGCTGAAAAGTACCGAGCGCATTCTTTCCTCTTAGAGTCAGGCCCAGAAAGAAGCGCAGGGAGAATTCCTTTTCCACAAGCAGGCAGCAGAGCATATAACCTAGAGGGGTTCCTATGGTGATTTAATAATCCACTTCTTCTGATAACAGAAAGAATTGCATCAGAGTTAATTTTAACAAAGGCGAATGTAGCAAAATGCTGTCTAGCTCAAAGTCACTTGATGAAAGTGCATTACTGCAGCACTTCCATCAAATAGGGAACTGCTTAAAGTGTGGCTATTGTCAGAAGAGTGGCTATGTAAGAAAGACACTTTTGTACCCCTAACATTCATTTTATGTACTAACTCAGTCATTTCCAACCCACTGCCCACAGCCCTCACACTGCCCGGCCCCACCCTCCATGCAGCTGCCCCTTGCCCCACGCCATCATGGTGGCAGCTTTTCCGGCCAACCAGCCCAGCCTGGCCCTGGATACATTTTCTAAACACAGCCCAATGAACAGCAAAGAATGGAATTTGAGAACAGGTTTCAAGAGTGCCAAAAAAATCATCAATTTTTTTTATTTGCGACTCCATTTTCAGCTGATGTAAATACATTACCTGCACGTTTTCAAATGGAATATGTAGACTTGCAATCAAAAATCTGACCATGCCTCCTTACCAGACTTCTATAAGCCCTCTTTTACCAGAGAGAAGTACCCCCCTCTTCACAGTCACTGCTCTTCGGCAGTACGTACATTTGTGAACAACTGTTCTCAAGGATGAAGCACAGAAAGAGTAAAATTTCATCAAAAATCTCTGATGAGCACCTTGAGAGCTCACTGAGAATTGTTACCACTGCCATTGAACCTGCTTGATGCGCTAGTTTCACCAAAACAAGGTCACATATCCCACCGGTTTTATGGTTTCATTGCCTTCTTTTCTGTTTTGTTTTAATTTAAAAAAAAAAAAAAAAAAAAAAAGTTTTGTTACTTTGTTACTTATGTACATTAATTACATTGCATATTTTATGAAGGCTGCTCCAAAAGTAACGCCTCCTATTTTATTATATTGGCCCACAACATTAGAGGCAGATGTTGGTGGTATGGCAGTAGAGGTGGAACCTTCCCACCAGTATCGCATTCCATTTTGTTGCCATGTGACAGATGGCAGCAGGAGTCTGACAAAATGGTTTCTGACATGGAAGTGAATATGAGGCAAAGCTGCATCACTGAATTCCTCCATGTGGAAAAAAATGGCACCCACTGACATTCACTGATGCTTGGTGAGTGTTAATGGAAACCTAACTGTGGATGTGAGCACAGTGAGGTGCTGGTTGATATGTTTCTGCAGTGGTGACAGTGACAGTGAGTCACTTCTGCTGGTGCAGATTTTTATAAGGATGGCCTGGTTATTGTGCTCTTTGTATCAGTTGTAGTTTCCATACAAATAATTAGGAGGCATTACTTTCAGAGCAACTTTCGTAGATGCAGCCCAAGACAATTCCTTCTCAATCATGCCACTAATAAATTTGTGAAGAAAATTTATGATGGAGCAGAATAAAGACTACAGACATAAAGAAACCAATCCCCCAACTGTTGCTTAACATTTATTTACGAACCATATGAAGCTATATAGCATCATTTTATCCAGCATAGTGGTGCACATACTGTTTTCTCAAATGGAGATTTTCAGTCAGCCTTGGTAGTGAAAAATGTAACATAACTATACACAGATTAATCTATTATATCATGTGAAAAAGAGCAACTATATAATGATGGTAGGATATCAAACTTTATAAAATTTTGTTTCACAAAGCCTTAGAATAAAAGGACCCAAATTTGACCATTGCATTTTCTATCTGTTACTGGAAAGGCTGATGATTATGTAGCAAAATACTTAAAAATAGAGAATTTACAGTAAATGACATTGCTTTGGGATCTTGGAATCTTTCTTTTGATTCTAACTCCTATCGCTAATATATTGCCTGTGGCATTCATTTCTGGTGTTTATTCATGCAAGAGGTGAGAAAAGGAAGCACTTACAAGATCCTCCAAATCCCAAGAGCTGAGAAGGTTTTTAGATGTTTCTTCTGTATTCCATTACTTATTTTACCATAAATAGACAAATTCTCATGAAGTTTAAATGCCTATCTCTTTCTTTATGAACAAACCACAAGCACTGCTGACTCTATGATGTTAATAATATATAAAAGGTAGATGGACATCTACCATGCAAGAGGAAGATACCACTCTCCGTTTTGGAGGGCATTTCCACAGTCAAAATATGCATAATGAAACTCATAAGGAGCAAAGAAAAAGAGGAACATCCCTTTAAAATGGCTAAGCTACTGCTGTCTAGCTATGGACGTATTAAACATTTTGAAAATATAACAGAAAGTGGTATTGTGAAAGTATGCTTTTTTTTCATATATTTATCAACACTGGGAGCTACAAAAAAGACTGAAGATAGGATTCAAGGTTCTGGAGGATGGTCACTGTCCCAGAATGGTTCTCTTAGTCCACAAATGTCTTTTAAACACAGAATGAGATAACCGTGTGGTTAGGAAGGGATAGAGATGTTGAGGAGGTGGATCAGCTTCTCATTACAGTTAGTGTGAAGACATATCTTTTTGTTAGTTATTGAGACACATCTTCAAAACATAAAGATGTATTTTGTCCTCTGAGGAAACTGATTTCCACATGGAACAATATCTTGGCTTTTGAGCTACTATGTGGCTCTCAAACTCAAGGTAGCTTCCTCCTGGGAGCTACAATATTGTAAGATGGGTGAAAGATTGTAGATAAAATGAGCCTCTAGGCTATTTCAGTGTTAATAGTGGTGCACAGTATGAGAGCAGATGCCTATCTTCTTCATCTATAAAGGAAAGCTGGGTGAATACTCTTGTCTTCCAGATTATCTCATTCACACTACCCAGTTTTCCAACGTATTAGATGTTTCTTTCCATGTATAATCACATAAAGATCTTGACACTCCGATCATAGAACCAGAAATGCTACTCACCTTTTAAGTAGCTAATACTGAGGGATTTGATCTGTAACAGCATGATCCTTTATCTCAGAAGACAGGATGCTCTCTCCTAGTCGTTCTTATTACATGGTTAAATGGGATGAAACTTCATCCTCTGCTCCTTTGAGAAGCTCTGTCTCAAACAGCCCTTTAAAATCAGAAATTAATCTAACAACTTTAAATCTTAGAGTAAAACACTGAAGAGTTTCTTCTGGTTCAGTAAATATGATATTATCTGAAATTCAAATTCATTTTTTTAAAAAGGGGAGAGGGAAGGAAAAAGGCAGCTTACATGCTTTGTGCTTCAAGGTCTTTACAGACTTTCCATGATCTCTTCTGGGTTTTCCTCAAGCTTTTTCTCTGCCTGGATGGAGCTTATTCTTTTGTTTCTGCATTTATTTGTTTCTTTCCTTCCCATACATATAAATATACACAAGAACTAACAGCACTGAAAAATGTGAACACTGCTGAATAATATCAAAAGTGAAAACAGAAGCAACATACATTGAGCAGCTATACGATCCATTGCTTCCTAGGGATACTGTAGTCTCCCAGTATATAAAACATGACTGTATATGCAGTACTAACTCTTTGCACCTATAAATACCTATTCAAACCCAGAGCAAATCTTTTGATAAGTCCAAGTACTAAAACTGTCTGGGAAATGGCAGACATAACTCACATCAGCACCATTTCATTCACTGTCTTCACTAGCAGTGGAATATCCTCCTTAGTCGAGAAAAGTCAGTAGATCAATTTTGTTTCCTCTCCTCCATTCCTGCCTAAAATATTTACAAATGAAACAACACTTATTATTTTTGTCTGTGGAGTACTCTGCAGCACAGGAGATTATCATAGCACATTTACTACTTTCACAGTTTTTGCAAGAACGAGAAACTAGATTTCTGTGTTTTGAGTAAGTTTTCTTTAAAAAAAAGCCACAAAACCATGAAAATCATGAACACATTGCTAAAACATGCAGAATACTTCATTTGACATTTACAAATTGAGATGCATTATTGTAATGTAGCTTGGCCATTACTTGGAGCTTGATTTATCTTTACATATATTAAATATTGACTTTTATTTGCTTAGTATTGACAAAAGAGTCCAATTCAAAATACTTAACCTTTTATACCCATCTAGAACCACTATTTGATTCCATTAAATAATTCTGTGAAGTCTCTCCTTGCCTTCCTGTGCATGTCATTAAACACACCAATAACCGAATGTACTTCTGGGCTATCACTGAATACCACAAAGTGTCCTACAGATACTCTGCAGTGTTCTAATAGGGTTAGTAAGTTCCCCCATTTCTCCATTGTCAATAGAGATGAATCAGGTTTATTACTTCAAAGTTCCCTACAGAGAACATAATCGATTATCTCTGGTACCTGGCACGTCATGATATAAAAACTACAGCTTTCATTAGAACAAGAATACAGTTGGTAAACAGCATCAGAAATTTACTTAGAGGGACCTCTGTCCTCAGGGACTCATCCTTTGGTTGAAGACTAAGTGATTTAGAAATAGAGAAAGAATCATAGAATGGACAGTAAGACCTGTTCCTTATTTGTAATATGTATATAAGAATATATATGAAATCTTTTCCCTTACCTCTAAAAAGACTTCCATATCAAATTGTAGTGCAATTGCCATACAGACAAGATCTTAGATTGCCTACTATAACACAGTCATTTATATATTTACATACTGTTTTATAATAAACAGAGTGCGAGGTCTTGTGGAAGAGGGCAGAACACACAAAAGCCACCTCAAGGTACACTGTGAGGATGGTGAAGTTAAACCCTGCCTGCAGGCATTCTTTGGCAAAAAAGAATCCAAACAAACTTTTTTTTTGCACAACAGCACTTGGCTTCCACTGCAGTGTAAGAGTCAGTTGGTGTTCTATCATTCAGCACCCTTTTTTTCCACCTTGTTAGATCAGTCACTGCATAAGGAAGTAAATTTGCTTAAAAATCTAATTTGTCACATGTTCCTTCACCTCCCTCCCACAGAAAGCATACTACCCCCTATGTGTACTATCACTCAGCCCACCATTGAGTTTGTTAATCTTCGACCATCCCTGATTCAGGACCCCAGTGGAGGGTTTCTCTCACATCTGAAGCAAAAGGAGAGAGGGGACTGGACTGTATCATCTGCTGCTAAGCCCACTTCACTGCCTTCTGGCACACAATTTGCTACACCTCATCTAGACCATTTTACTGTTAGTAAAGTGGTCAGAAGAGTGTTTGTGTGTCCAAAAATCTAAATGGTCCCTAAGAGCAACCTACCACTAATACTCCAGGAGCTGAGCTGGAAATTACCACATCAGTGTGAGCCTTGTAGTGGACACATGAACACATTTGCAAGCTTAAGAAAGGCTTGGTAGAACAGTAATTGTATGGTCAATTCAACGTACTGAAGGAAAAATGGCTTGCAAAACTCTTAACTTGGTGCATAATGGAAGTGATATTTTGTTTGTCATTCATTTTTTTGATAAGTGAGACAGTCAATGCTACAATCTCTTAAAGAAAGCATCAGTATTTGTCAAATGGCATAGAGCAAGCTTAAAGAAAAGGTTTATCCTGTTTGTGCAACTAAACAGAAATTTGTTAACTCTAAAATGCCTGTTTGCTTTGTGTCCACTAAAAAAATAGAATCTAGATTTCTTTGCTTATCACTGTATAAGAAGATCAGGAGTTGGATCATTATGGGACCCTTCCACCTCAAGAAGTTCCATGATTCTATGATTCTAAGTTTGCTCCTTTTAAGTAAAGATATTAAAACACTAAATAGTGCAGGAAAATATCTTGTCTCGGCATGTCCTTCTTGCCCCGCATAACTGGGAGAAAATACTCAGCAACCCTCTGGAGATTGTCTTTGAAACTCTAAAAAACCCTCATATATTCTAAAATAAATCTTCCATCTTGAGGGCTCACTGCCCTGAAATCAAAGAACTGTTTTCATACATGCTTAATTGTATCGTTTCATCTTTGCTCTTCCTGTTTCCCCTCTGCAGAATGTTTTTCCCAGTAAAATAGGAACACTCAACCTGCTTTGCTACTTCAATATAAGTAGTCACAGTTATCTCAATGTACCAACATATTTTACTTCTGCAGTATTTATGTTTGATAATATATACTGAAGTGCCAAGTTTCCCCTGAGTACCCATATTGCCAGTGATCAATACTGTCATCTGCTCTTCTTTCATACCACAACAAAGACTGCCAAGTGCAGGTCCCTCAAGATCAAGAAACTGGTCTCAGCCAGATTAGCACTCCTACACTCAAGGCAGGAATGACAGCTTCAAGTAAAATAGTCTGAAATGTCAGAGCCATTATTAATGTTGCACACTACAAGCAAAAGCTCTTTCTTCTTCTAAATGATATTTGCATAAATGCCATGGTTATGAATATCAGTATTATCAGATAAATTATTTATCAGCAGAAATCTATTTTACTTACCTGCTTGCAGTCTTGCTGGCTTCTTTGCTTAAAGCAACTATTCAGTAAATACTAAAGCTTTTCATAATCTTTGTTCAGAAACAAACAGAATTTGCAAATATTGCCCCACGTGTTTTTGTGGATTGTATCTCACCTCTCCCCATGGGCGCTTAAAGCTTCTGCAGCAGTTGTGGGGAAACATATTAAATATGAACTTTGCTTCAGAAAAAATGCTGAAATGTATCTTAATTGATAGAACAGATTCTTTATAAAATACTGTGATGTACAGGTAACACATAAAATAGTTTTATTGAATGTCTTCTTCAACAAATAAAAACAGCCAACACCTACAACCTTCCACTATAAGCATCTGCTTTGTACAGGAGCTGATTTGCTCTCTCTGCTTGGTCCACTTCAGAGTTCAGGTCTGAAATGTGTTCGGTGAACGACAAGGAGAAACAGACAGTTGAGACAATCTCTTTTTTTTTCCCCCTTCTAGTGCAGGTAGTTAAACTCCTATCTTAGACTAACTGAGGCATCGTATTTTCAATACCTATAACTGAAAATTGGTTTCCACAAACTGTGTTACTGATTTACCATCACTGAATTCTACAATAATCATTTTAAATAGGAAGAAGATAGTCATTTTACAGTGCTATAAATTCTCACTTAGATTTCAATAACAATTATTTGGAGTTGTTTTCTTACACATATATTCTGATGAAATATCCTGCAGGACTTTTTTATTTCAAGGATATAGAAAAAGGTAAGAAGAATTTATATGATCTATCCAGGCAGGGAGCAAGAGGTAGAAGTAAATGGTCAGTTTTTGTAGTGAACAACACTAGGCCAGGTCTCTTGGGGATCAGCGTTGTGACCTGAGCTATCCAAAATAAGGACAAATGAACTGGAAAAAAGAGAGTAAATAATGAGGTAGCAAAATGCATGGACAAAACAAACATTTTTCAAATTGGTCAAACCTAGATCTGACCGTGAGGGACAAACAGATGGAATTTTGCTGCACTGCTATGCTCATTTGAGTAGTAGAAAAAGAAAATAAAGTTGAGAGAAATGTGGCAATGTGGCAAGACTGATCATTGACATAAGAAGAGGTTAAACAGATTAGGGTCTTTCAGTTTACAGATGAAATGATGAAGAGGCAGAATAAAAACCTAGAAAATCCCAAACAGACTGGAATGAGAAAATAACTATTTCTTATTTCTTATAATATAAAAACCAGGGGATATCCAAAGATACTATCAGACAGAAGGTTTAAAATGAACATGGGGGAATACTCTTTTTATCCAACTTATTAACTGAATTGCAGAACTCACTGCCACAGGAAGGTATGGAGGACAAAAATATAAATCATTTTAAAATGAAATTAGATAATTTCATTGAAGACAAGTCTAGTGATGGCTACTGAACGTAATGGATTGAATACAGTCTCGGTCTTAGAAAGTCCCTAAGACACTGACTGCCTGGAGCCAGCTACAGCTTAGAAAAGACCATTCTACACAGGAGTGTAGTGTAGAAAATAGTCTAACCTTCTAGATTATTTTTGTGATAATACTCTATGTCACACAGAAAGCAGGATACTATTAATCAGGGCAAATCTCAGTTTTGGTCTAATCTGGCTGTTCTATCTTCTTGGTATCAGAGCCAGTGCTACCATGTACTATGCATTCTTACTATGCAGAATACCTAGACATTACAAATATCAACCAGGTTACCTGTAAAATAGTCACTGGTATTGAAAATAGACCTTTTCAAGAATGAAACAGTCTAAGTTGAACATTGCCCAGCTCACTTTTGGACTCCAATCAATGTAAACCGAAAAGAAAATGTGTACAAGAATACTTGAATGAAAAAAAAAAAAGCTTCAAAAAGGCTTGAACATTTATGTGTGTGCTACATTTCAAATATGAGAACGGTTAATCCAATGAGATTATTCATGTTCTTCAAGGATAAGCAGCTGGAGGGGACTGAAGCAAAGCAATGAAAAACGCCAAGGAAGCAGGAGCACACGTGTTGCTGTGTGTACATTATTTAAGGCACACATTTATTATTTAAACCATCATAATAATCTGAAACATTATAGCCTAGGAAACATGACATCTACGCTTGCACAGAATGCAAGGATGGAAGTGCACACAATCACTATTCCCACATATCTAATTTTTTCATCTCTTGGTTAACATCGCTGAAAACCGTTGCAAGGCAGCTGCCCCCAGTGGGCACTGAGCAACTCAAAATTCATGAAAACAGGCTGCTAAAGACACAAGTGTTCCCCTGGAGGAAATACGCAGGCAAATATTGTAGCCACTTGAAAATCTACACAAGAGTGAATGCACCCACACAAGTAAGAGCAATAGTTTGAGCTTTATCAGAGTGCTGCTCCAGAAGAAATAAAACTGAGGTGTGGATTCTCTGGTGTCCAATAAGGCATTAATTACAATCACAACTTTTCCTGTGGTGAGGACATTCACAATAGCTTTCACAGGCTTAGTCTGCTGTCTGAGTGGGGAATAGCTCCCACACATCCGGAATGCAACTCTGCTACAAAATGAACCAGACACCAGACAGAAGCTCTCTGGAAACTAAGTTTAATTAGTTCCAGAATTAATTAATTATTTAATTAGTTCAATGGAACAACTTGATTCTGAAATGTTTTTAGATCTGGCAGACACAGTGACACTTCATTATCCCGTTGCAATATACTTCAATCATGTAAGGGGAGAATGTATTTGTTACTTTTATTGAGTGTTGTTTCCAGACGATTAAGAAAATGTTCCAAATTTGAAGCGCTGTGTGTCCCAAGAGGTAAAGTAACAGAAAAACTGAATTTATATCATTATTGTATTATGGATACAAGTTTTGCTACCAATTTTTCTGTGCCGATTACTCATATGGTCACAATGCTTGGACTTCACAATTCAGTCTTTGTTTTTTAAACAGTAAAACATTAATCATTTGTTTACAGTTTTCATACGTGTCACTTCCACATGTATTTTCAACTTGAAAGACCTATAGCTATTGTCTCTAAAACTTCCTTTAGATAACAACTAATTGAAAAACTTCATGTAAACTAGTGTTTAATAAAAATATTACCATAAATCCAGGTTCAGCATATACTGCATGTGATAGAAATGGAGGTGTTATTGCCACTTAAAAGTACAGCACCTGGATTTCCCACTGCCAGTGTAATCAACATAGGCCTACACTTGTTTGATGATGTTGCATGTAGAGGAGCAAGTGTAAAAGTGCAGAATCTTTTCAAGCTCTAATTTTCCAGTAGTAGAAAGGGAAACACTCGAATTCAGTAATCATTAGTCTGCAATATAAAATAATTTTACCTGTGTTATTCTGCATGACTGGCTTTAGACAACAAACCAGAGGGACATTAGCCATGATATTAATAATAAATATGAATTTGAATCAGTTAACATATGATCTCAATGAGGCATGTACACAGCAAGGAGAAAAGCTAGAAAGCCTGACAGTTTTTCAGACTAATGTGACTAAGAACTCTGCACTCATCCTTAACAATGATATTCATTTGATCATACTTGAAATAAACACTGAACTGAAGTAATTATTTAATTACAGAATTAGAAGTTCAAGTTTCTTACGGAAAAGAGGGCCTTGTTTGTTTCTAATTTTAACTATTACAGATATACGTATTCTAATGGAAGCAAAGTAATTACAGAATAATTAACAACTTCTCTGCAGATGCTACATGAAAGAATCAGTGTGTTTTTAAGACCTCTTCTAGTGAAAACAAGCAAAAAAGTGTTCAAATGTCTTTGCTGGAGAATTTTGAGCTTGGATGTAGCTACCTGATTGTATGATTCCTGAAGGTCAGATCTCGAAATCTTTGTATCTCCACTACTAAAGCAACTTTTCTACAAGCAGCTTAAAATATGTTTGGCGAAGACAATTTTATCCTTAAAGGTTGACTCTACAGATTCATCTATTTTGGCACAGCAAATGCTGCTGGCGCAACAGACCTCCCAATGGACAGAACTTGTGATTTTCTCCTCACAAATCACCAGGTCAGCAGCAGTCAACTGATTTGGTTCTATGCTTTCTGCTATGTCCACTCATTGGCAGAGATCAACACACCAAACCATGTGCAGGGTCCTGCTCTTCAGGTCTATGGAGCAAGGATATTCCTGTCTTCACCTAGATCTTTACCAACATGCTAACAGGAATAATAATAATTATTGACATTGTGATGTCTGTCTACAGAAGGAGAGAAAAGGGAATTCTGAAACGTAATTATAGGAAAATGCTAACTATACACGTAAGGTAACATTAACTCACTGAAAAGTATTACTCAGAGAGTCAAGGCTCTTCTCTGCCAAGAGGAGGGAAGTGGGGACAGGTGAAGTTAGTGTGATCTGGGTTACAAACTGAGGTATGGGAAGGACCTAATGAGGTTGGACTATACTTTTCCAATCTTTCTGACATAATTTCTAGTTCTATGTCAAAATTCTGACAAGAAAGGAAAGTCAACTGTAGTTTTATTTTATTGAATTTAGCATTAGCATGCAACTTTTTAAACTAAGGGGTGAAATGTAAGAATTAAATGAAGACTAAGATAAATGTTACTGCACTCCCAAGTCAAAAATCTCAGAACTTTGCCCTGGATGCCTATTCTTTTCTCAGTGCAGCCAGAGAACCCTAAAAAGGTCAGGTGGGTGAAGCAAACAGCAGTGGCTGAGAGTTCTTCTAGTGCTGCAATTTGGTATGGGAGATACAAGACTTCATGAGACCACTGTAGAAGTTGTAGCTGCAATTAAGAGCAGACCAGTGGCCTAGATAGGATTGATCCTGCCTTAAGAAAGACAAATGACTTACTGTCTCTGTGAGATTTCTTTCAGACCCAAGTAGTTTCTTCCACGCTCAGGACTTCCATGAAACCGAAAAATCCAGAACTGCCACTTGCCTTAATTATCACAAAATGTTTTGGCTCCACAAAGTTTAAGATCAGATTGTGTGATCTGTAATTGCTGAATCATTACATTTCTGTTAATCATCCTTAGACTGCACACCTATGGTGTATAACTGATTAAAGTTACTCTTTTACAATGCCAGCCACCTCTGAAAGCATTTGGAGTTGTGTCCATCATTCCCTTACCAAGTTTTTCTGTGATGAATTGAATTCACTCTCAACAATGTTGTGTTATATTTCTCCTCTAAGTGTATTTGACATCAACCTTTTTGAGTAACTGACACTATAAGAATTTATAAATATCTGTGTAGAATAAAATGTATTTTATGCCACACAGCTGTCAAATATGTGCTCATCCCCTAAATACAATACCATACAAATTATGTAGCTGTACAGATTCCCAGCTCTTTATGAATTTTTTAAAAATGGATTAGATATCCAGCAGAAGTTTATAGTGTTTTAAGAGTGCCTTGCATCACATTGATGCATTGATTTTAAATATAAATCCACATTAATCTGAAGTAATTGACTATCTACATTAATAATATTGTTCAATTTTCATGAGGGAAGAGAATGGCTCTTGTGCCAAGACAAATGAAATTTATTAGTAGAGACAACAGAATTTGGGATGAAAATCATTATTAAAAAGTATGAAAAGGCTTTTGAAAGAATATCTATTGAAGTTGCTCTGGGTAACTCTTCAAGAAAAACTGTGTTTGTTAAAAAAAAACACGTAAATGAGAACATAAAAGGGCAGTTGGGTTGGCTTCACAGCCTAATTTGTTTCAAATGTATTTATCAAGATACTTATTGGCTCTTGGTCAATACAACCCTCTTCTGGAATTCCTCTATGCTTTTATAAAACATGCCACCAAGAGTTACTGTTTTTAACACAGATGTCAAAATCCTAAACTAAGCTCTCAAAACCTTCCAGCTGTATGAAAACTAACAATTATTTGTATGCCTAGAGTGGTCTAAGATTATTTTTAATTTCCTTAACTACCTTTTTTTTCACTGCTATCTTAAGGTCCTCATTTTTTTAGCTCATAAATATGTACTATTCAACGTGTGTAAATTTTTCATAGAATTACTTCTTATGTTTATTTTAGGTTTCAGCCCATGTTTTTAAATTTCGTCCATAAAATAGCTTCTATTTACTATTCTATGAAAAACTGGTTTAAAGGAAAGCTTTTGGTGGAATTTTGGCATGCTGTTATGTAGTTTATCCAAATAACAGTCTTGACTACATTTTCAGAATTATGAATTACAGTGCTGTGTATAAATTTGACAAATTAGAGCTTTAGTTAAATAAAATCTCATACTCTTTCTCCTTCCTTTCAAGAAAAGAGAATAATACTTTTTTTTTTTTAATTCTTTTTTATGGAAAACAATTATATTTGAGTTGTAATGCTATTTATCAGAATTGATGAGATCTTAAGTCATCCTCTGCTTGAGCATCCACATATCCTGAAGTTGGCATAGAACTCTTTTAATGGGATCACAAAAAGAATTCAGGAGAAAAGCAGTACACTTTAACCAACTGATATCCTCCCATGTATATGTCTACGCTTCTACTTTAAAACTGAGCAAGTAACTCCAGCTGTACATCACTGAATAACATTCCTGCATGAAACAGTGTTACCTCTTTTGCTTCTTACAGTTTTCTGTACAACTTAACTACTTTTGTGCTTCACTGCATAGAGATCCAAGTTTCCTGGCTGTCAAAGCATATGTATAAGTAGACGTGGCTTGGAGTCAGATCTTCTGTGTAAACGTCAGTGGGAAAACAAGCCTGAGAAAAGTAAATCGTTGAAAACAAGAGGGGAACGAGAAATGACCATTCAGAATTAATATATATATATATATATTGAGTATTCCTTAGAAATCTCTCTACACAACCAGGTCACTGTAGAATATCTTTCAACATTTCCATTTCATACTCTAAAACCTCATTTAAGATGTAAAATACGCAGTCTGGAGCCCTAAAGATGTGAAGAATACTTTTAAACAATGAACTGAGTGCTAGCTGAGAAAACCACACCTGGCTTAAAACCTCAAACAGAAATAGCTAGAGCAATATAAATCCTAATCTAAATAAAATGGTAAACAAGGTTTTTCAGCCTATGTTTGTTTTCCTTCTTTCCTTTTTTTTGATAACATTGTCAAGTAAGGAGCAACGCTCCGGTGAACACTGCTTTATAAGGGTGTGGTACTTGCTGGGAATTTAAGATGTGAGAATAAACATATACCCTCCAGAGTGCTTCATCATGCAGAACACAGCAAATTCCCATCTGTTTTGAGCTGAGCAAGTGATATCTTTTTCATGCCTTATTCCAGTCAGCAGGACCTGGTCAATGTGCTTGTTTTTCATAAGGAAATGTCACTCTCAGCTCCTGAGTTGCCTTTCCTGGGGGGCAGCCCCTCTGCTACTGATGGCGGTAGGATTCTTCTCCTTAGTAAAAGGTAGCAAATTGGTCTTTTCTACATTGACTTAGCCCAGTCATTATTTGCTTCTTAAGACTGTTTTCGTAAGTTCTAGAAGTTTACTCATTAAAAATGGTTGCAAACATCATTGGTAATCCTTTCATTTTTGGGAACAGAAAACATAGTGACTGTTATGCTGCTCAACTAATGGCTACTCTGAAACCCACCAAAATTAAAGGAAATCTTATTACTGACCTAATGGGTTTTGGATCAAGCCCCAGGGCAATCATTCAGATGTATACACTAATGCACATCAGTAGATACAAAGGAATATAAAGACTCATCATAAAAACTGCTTCTGAAGCTGTTGAATTGCTTTTTCCCAGAACAACGTGTCTGAGAAATAACAAAGATTAAAAATGGTGAGATTTATCCTATTAGGATCTGCTACTACATCTATTAAAATTAATGTCCTGGATACAGTAAGAAAAAAATGTAAGTTTGCATGGAAATGGCAGGGCACAGAAAGGATCAAGAATAATTAATATTTGGCAGAAAGGTCTAATACAATTCCCTGGTGAATATTTCATTTTGTAGAGAGGCCCTTTGTAGATCGCAGTTAGACTGTGGTATGGGGTGCACAGCTTCCACAAACATCTGTGATTAATCTACTTTGACAGTTAAATACAAATCCAAGTCAAATTGGATTTGTTTACGGCATTGGTAACAAAAAGTTTAATTTGTTCTATATGTGAATATGTGGGAAGAGCTCAGGTAGGGAGGGCTGACTGGGGTGCTTGATGCCAGGAGTGGAGCCTGGTCCTGGACCACCATTCATGTGCCCTTGCTGGCTGGGAAAGTTACTGCCTAACTGTTGGCTTTAAGTTATGAATTGTCAGGATTTTGGTTTACAGTATTATGGCTCAGGTGGAACAGAAACCTCATAGATCAAAACATCTGCTTATCTTCTAGAAGACCATGGCAGTGTGGCTTTTTCTACTCAGTAAATAATGACACCAGCAAGAAGGCATATTAAGGAGAAAGCTCTTACTGAAAGTTTCTGAGTAGTGTTAAATGAGTCAAATGGGAAAGCTTCAATTTGCAGAACAGAAGGATTTCCTATGGTAGTATGATCTGTGTATGCTTATGGCTATACTCACCTGCTTTCAGCTAAACTCCAGTTTGTGTATGAAATATGAGGGATTGCATGAGTCAGATAAAAAGATCCTCTAAGTCCTTAAGAGTTGTATGTTTCTGACTATGAGTGGGAAAAAAAGAAAAGAGAAAGAGAACAGAAATAACACCAGAAGAAAAGCATAGAAAGAAACAGAACAAGGAAACAAAAACAACAGAAGAATGTGTAAGCAGGGAAGAAGTACTGTGCAGACATTGCAGATGCTCTTTACCTTCTGTAAGACTCATCCTACAAAATCCGTAATATGCAGACATGGAGACAAAAGAGCTGCCTTTGTGCATGCTGTAAAGGGAGGATTCCTAACCCTACTGAGCCTTACTTCCCTTCTACTCAAGTCAGTAAAATAGCAGAGATATTGGAAGAAAAAAGTTATTTCATGAGTCACCTCCAAAATAGGACAGTTGTTTATCTGCAATGTAATCTAATCATAGAGAAAAAAAAAAACTATAAAGCAAACAAAAGATATGAAAAAAAATGTTGATTGGCATTGTCCAAATGACTACAGGCCATCCCACTGTCAGCTCACCAGAGCTGTCCTGCTGTGTTCCCATCAAGGACAACAACGAATTACGGATTTTCCTGTTTCTTATTAAAATACTCAACATTAAAATCATCACTGTAACATCTCTTTATATACTCAGTGTGGTCACTTAGTGTCCTGGTGTAGTATTTGAGAATGTACTAAAGCATACTGCAGAAGTAATTTAATCTCTATATTTTTTTTAAAATGTAATTTGATTTAAGAGGAGATACAAAGAAAATAGTTACATCACAGCATAAGGTCTTCCAAGCACTTCTGCCTATAAAAGAATGCAGGAGATAGAGCAGCAACTGTGCACCCTTCAGTACTGCTCAGATAGCAGCTGCACAGCCCTGCCCCACCAACTGCCGGACACAGCTTTCAGTACAGAGCTGCTAAGGTACACGTTGATACCAGGCATGCACTGCTGCCCAGAGCGGCTTAATATCAATATTGCAGAATATCCCCGAAGATGAAAATAATGTTAATGCATCAAACCAAAAAACACTCCTGTGAAAACTGAGGCAAAATGACTTAGAGTTTGATCAAATTGTGAAAAATTAAAACCTAAGTCAAAATGCCTCCCCGATAATCCGAGGAACACCCAGGAGGGGAAAGAGCAGAGCTCCACACCGCCACTGCCTGAGCTCTGTTACTTCCAGGATGCCAGTGCCATGTCACTCACCATCCAGGCAGTTTTGCTGCCATCAGCTGAACGTCTCACAAGGGAAAATTGATAGATAATTCTTCCAGAGCTGAAGATACTTTTCTGAAGGTACATTAGCATCTCTACATCTGTTGCTTCAAACCTGCACAAGAATAACCAAGTATCAGAGATGCAATGTGAGCTACAGACTGAGGCAGAACGGAACGAGGTTCCCAATGAGGCCTCTGGCACTTAGTACCAGCACTGACCCCTCTGACTCTGACGCTGGTAGCACTGGTGGTGAGGAACCAAAGTCTGAAGGCTTATGCTTTGTGATAGCATACATCCCAAACCTAAAGCTCAGGGTAATTTCACTTTCCCAAAGCAGGGATGAAAATTCATCAATAGATTTAAGAATCACAACTATCTTTCCAAATACATGGGACCAAAATCCTACGCAATTCACTTAGTGTCTACAGCTCAGGGTTATTCTCCTACCCCTACACAATTCTAACTGCTTTCATGTCGCTTCATGTCAGCAAAGCACCATGGATGTTTCTGGCACTGAACTATTCTAATAGTATTGGAAAAACCTCATTATTTTCTTTTTTTCACTCCTTCAACTTTTACATGCAGCCAGGAGTTAAAACACTAAAACAGGCAATTGCAGATCCATAAATTAGAGGAATAAATGTACATCAGATGCTACCCACCCACGTGTAGGGTGGCTACCATTTCCAAAACTGCTCCCATTGATGTATCCAGCCTCTCACACATGGAAGCACACCTGTGTCCCTTGACTGCACCCGCCCTCTGAACACTCCAGTTGCACGGATGAGAGTCTTTATGCCTGCTCATTTGCCATTTGTAAAGAGCGGCACGCGGTAAGTTCCCCCCTAGCTGCAAACAGCTGCACCGCCGCTCGCTCAGGGGCCGTCCCGCGGCGGGAGGAGGAGGGCGGGAGGAGGCGGGGCGGGGAGATGTGCCGCCCGGCCGCTCCCGTGCCGCAGCCTCGGGGCTCTCCCGGGGCTGCGGGCCGGCAGCGGGGCCCCTCGGGGCTGCGCCCGGCGATGTCCCCACGGTGGCAGTCTGGGCGGCCCGCGGCGCGCCGCTCGCTGCCGGGCGGGTGCCATGTCCTCGCTGGTGAAGGAGGACCTGGCCAAGAGGCTCTTCGGGCCGCGGCGGCTGCGGCTGCACGAGTTCATCGAGGTGGAGGGCTCGGGAGCGGAGCGCTGCTACCTGTGCGCCGCAGGTACCGGGCTGCCCGACGTGGGTGCGGGACGCGGGATGCGGGGTGCTGGCCGGCTCCGCGCTGTCCGGCGGCGGCTGCGCCTCCTGGCGCTGTCCGGGGTGCTGTTTCCTACGCCTCTCTGAGAGCATGAGCACTCCCACCAGCGGGGAGACTCGAGGCTCTCCGCATAGCTGTCGGCAAATGTGCGGGACGTGGAAGCTCTTGGAGTGGTTGTTGGAAGGAGCAATGCATCACTCTACTAGGAATTTGTTGGGTTTTTTTTGTAAAACAAAGCATAACAATACATCCGCTTTGCAGGAAGCGTTTGTCATTTTCAGAGCTTTTGTGCTATCCCTTGTCATAATTCAAAGTCCTGCATACTGCCCAGTTACTTAAGTAACAATTAACTGGGCTTATCACTTAAACAAATACATGTTTGAATTAGTAATTAGCAAGAACCGTGATTAAAACAAGATTGACAAAATTAATTATCTGGCTTTTTACTGAACTTGATTTCAAGTGCATGTGTTTCTTAGTGTCTTTAGAACATGGCTCCAGGGAAGCTTGTATTATGTTTTTAATTATTATTTTCATAATACTGGAAGCTGATGGAAAAGAGAAGAATTCTCATGCATCTTGTGCTCAGGAAATGTTTAGATGTTGTACCAAGGGACGTGATTTAGTGGGAAATATTGGTGATAGGTGGGCAGTTGGACTGGATGATCTTGGAAGTCTTTTCCAACCTTTCTGATTCTATGATATAAGGAGTTGGTTTGAAGGGAATGCTTTTTGCAGTCTGTTTCCTCTTGTTGATCAAAACACATAGAACAGATAGAAATCATCTCTGTACTTGAGAATTTTTTGGCCAGTATGGAATGATGACAACCATATTCTGTGATCCCTATGTTTGTAAACATCTAGTGAATAATTTTATTTTACAGATTAATGGACATACTGAGCAAGATCTGTTCCCAGCAGCCACATGATTTTAGTAGAAGAGATTTTGTACTTTAGAACTGTAAAAATAGTTTTCTTTTAAGAAATGGATTCCTGAGCATTATAGAGCTTCTCAATGTACAAAAATACCAATCTGATTCATAGTTTATAAAGCAATTTGGTAGAAGCGTGATTAGATTTGTGTAGTAGAACTAAACAGTTTGGTGTTAGGAAACTTCCAAAGAGGAAAAAAACATTTGCTATCTATAAAATTTTAACTAAAAATTTCTTCTTAAGGTAGAGAAGAACAAGCCATTAAAGAAAGCTTCTAATCAGCTTGACTGATTGATTGTCATTGAAGACATAAAGGAAAATGTATGTAGAGTATTCAGCATTAAACTCTCTTAATATATTCAGGCATAGTCAAGTGAGTAGTAAGTAGAGTAGCACTCTAATTCTGAACAGTGGTTTGCATTCATCTGCCAGAAGTTACTGTAATCTGCTATACTCTCTCTAAAATCTTATCCCCACAATACATCTTCACTGTATTCCTTTGTATTTCAAATTAATTAACAGAAAAAAAAAAACAAAAAACAATCAAACTACATGTAGGTAAATGTTTAGAAGTTTATTTTTGAAATCTATATTAAAATGAATTCTTGGCATGGATAACTGAACAATCTTATTTTTGTGCCATATGCCCAACCTTATTTCCCTTCCTTTTTTCACAAAAGCAAATCTAGGTTTTTCTGTGAAGACAACAGTATCCTTTCATTAAATGCTTTCTTTGTAAGCCCTGGAAGAATGCAAAGATGAAATGCAGCCATATTCAGGAACTTTCACAAGTCTGCATTGGTCTGCCTGAGAACAATGGCAGGGCTAACATCAGTGGAATAGAGAAAATCCAGAAAGGTCTTCAGTCCATGGAATCATTAAGAGATGATTTGTGCTCTTGAAGGCATTGCCACAACCATTCCTGGCACAAGATAATCTTTGAGAGTTTAATGAGTGAAGTGGTAGATCTAAGCTCATGTTATATATCAAAAACAAAGTTGTCTTTAAATACGTCAACTGAATTCAGGACCCAGTGATATATCTAAACTGCAGGAAAATTAAAATTTTGTAGATGAAAACTGTCCACCCAGGTTTCACCACTGAGCAGAACATGCTCCTGGCTTTGTTATTCTTACTAGAACAGCTTCTTAAATACATCTGCCTCTGTCCTTATTTTGAACAATTTCTGTTCATACATGAGTGATGGAGAAATGGTAGTCTATGGGTCTCAGAGGTGCCTAGGACATCTACTTCTATTTCTGAAAGGACTGTGGGCTTTTTTGGGTTTAGATTTGTTTTCTTTTGACTCTGAGGAAGACGACATACTCCTTCACAGGGCAGCAAACAAAATGGGAGAAAATGAAAGTGAGAAAAGAACTTTCTATAAGTAGCCTACTAGATGTGTAAATGAAAATATTGTCCACAGAAGGTAATACGCCAGTGATCTTTTGATTAAAAAGCATTGAGCAACTATGAGTGTTAGAACCAAGGGAAAAAAAAAAAGCTAGTGATGTGTATTTCACAGCAGGCTGTTTGAGAAGCCATGGGCTGAGAGAATTACAATTAATTTATACGTTTTCCTCTTTTTTAATTTACAGTGGAAAGAAGCTAGATAATCCTTTTTTTGTCTTTATTTTGTAACCATATTATAAACAAATCAGAAGCAAAGCACATTTTAACATAACTAAGATAAAGTTAGTCAAGTTTCAGAATGGATTTTCAAAATTCCAGGCAGAATTTAGATAAGAAAGAATCTTGGTCCTTCATCTGTAACATCACATTATGATGTCAAAGGTGACGGTTAGCGCTTAGCTATGTTAGTCTATAAGGCGGCTTGGGGAAGTGCTCTACCCAGCAGCTGCTTTGCTGCATGTGCAGAAGATGTTTCAGGCTCCAGTGCTTTTCACACTAATTTTTTCATGTTAAAGAAGTCTGATCTTCTACACAGCACTCAATGTAATCAATTAATAATGGTAGTTATTACAAGGAATGTCATGCTTTTTTTATTCTCATTTCCTGTCTAAGTCAGAAAATAGTAATTTCTACAAAGATAGCACTGAGCAATGTGAGGCTTTAAGAAGTATTTTCAGTGTTACTTCTGTTAAGTGACATAATTACACATTTGATAGGGAAGTAAGAGTTTTGTTTAAAAAGTAATGACTCTGTAAGAGAACTTCATCCTCAGAACAGAAAGTAGCCATACTCATAAGAGCCTTGGTAGTGATTTGGCAATTCTCTGACTTTAGTACCCCAAAGGATTCACCATTATACAGAATACATGGATTTTCCACACAGATCCAGTGCTGGAGTTGGGCCTTCACTGCACTGTTGGTGAGTTCAAACCAGAGGCACTGATAAGATTGCCTTTTCACAGGATAGGGAAGTTAAATACTTAATCTGTTTAAGACAGATAGGTTTCGTAGGCTGAGAAGACTGGCCTATTTCTACTAACATCATCATTTAAATTATTACTTTAAATGAAGTTTAAGTATTTTATTGTTAGAACTTTTGGGAAGTATTTGCTTGCATATCATAACTATTTTTGTCTTGCAGTGACTAAAAGTGAAGAAGTAGAAATATGTATGGTAAAACACTTTCGAGATCGAGAAGAGAAATATGAAGTAGTTGAAAAGTGGTTTTTAAAAGATCTGGAGATGATTGATGGAAAAGAAGCAGATACTGTAAGTGTTATGTATTATTAAATACACAGAATATACTTCTATTGTGTTGCAACTTGGAATACAAGTATTGAAATGCAACTGAAGGACAGTATCTGATTATTGTTTTTAAACAAAACAAAACAAAAAACCTCCATGGATTTTTGAGTTTATTGCATGTGAGAGGGTCTAGATTGCATTTATGTTGCTTGGGGTGTGTGGAGAAGGAGAGATGTTCTTGTTTATTTTAATTTTCATCTCTCCTGTTGAGATCTGAGGGACAATCTGGATGTTTTCTAATTTGTTCATTGTAACTGGGAATAAAAATTCACAACATGCAATTCCTGGCGTAAATTTGCATTAAAATTGGTGTATTTGAAAATATGCTTTTGGAGACTCTACTCCTTCCATTTGAATTTAGGAATCTTTTCTTTGTACAACAAAGAGAATTTGTATCAATATGTAAAAGATCATCTTTCACATAATTTAAATTTCATTCACATTACTTGCATCAGTTGAATAACCGAATAAAACAGCTTTGGCTAGCTGTGACTGATATTACTCCTAGAAAATCATAATCTCTCAGATTTAATTACAGAAGAGTAAAGGAGGCTGCAATATAATATACAATGTTATACAAAACACCAAAAGTAGAATTAAATTGTATTTTACGGAAGCTATAGGAGTGCTTTGAAGATAATGTCTTACTGTAGGTAAAGTGTTATAACAGGCATCCATGCATATAAAATTTAGTTCAGGAGAAAATTACTTTTTTACCTTTCATGTTTCAAATGAACATAAAATAGAATTCAGATTATATTGTCTTGGTGACATAGAAATCAAGAGCCCCAGAAAGGGGTTTCAGAGTCTGGATTCAAGGAAAATGACAGACTGCAGTTGTACTCATTCCATCCTGACAACTGTTCCCTTTTCAAAAAAGTCTTCCACAGCTCCTGCATGGGCAGTCAGCCATGAGCTCTGCAGCTGTCTGCAGTCCCTCGTGCGTTGCTCTCAACTCTAAAACTAGGAACCTAGGAGACTGTGGAGGTGAGATCAGAGTATCCACAAATCACATGAACTCTTTGCAGTTTAAGCCAGAGGGGAAAATAGCAAAAGCTAATAATATTTTACGTCCTCTCCAAGTTATCTTACAGTTGGAGATGTTCCTATCCCTTTAGCAGATGAGGCAGCCAGAAGATTACCTTATTGTTCACCTACATGAACTCATTAACTTTCAACTTTTTTTAAGGTGTTTTGTTGTTGTTGTTGTTGTTGTTGTTTAAACTAAAATACCCTTCAGAGATTATTCAGCCTTCCACAACTTGGATGTTCAAAATCTTACTTTCAGTTACAGAAAAGCATAAATGAACCTCAGACTCCTCATTTCATGGTGATTAGCACTGATATAAGTATTCATCATATTGCTATTCATATCCATAGAATTTAATAGAACTTAGCTGTTGCTATTATTAATTGTGCCAAGGAAAGCACACAAAATTACAGTTTGGGCAGGAAGAGCAATCAATATTCTTCTTCTGACAGGCACATATAGTTATATATGTTATAGTCCAAGGCAAGTGTGTTTTAGACAACATGACAAATTAGTAAACTTTGAAACAGCATTGTATAATCACAATAAAGTGCAGTGTCTTCCTTGGATAAACTCGGAAAGTTTTACTCATGCAAAACTCCAAATGGCAAAGAAGGGCAGCTAATTATAAACTGTTAATTTGTAAAATTTTACAAGACCCTTTAATAGGAATAGCAGAAATACATGAAGTCCGTAGCTAATACTTTTTGGAATCCATAAAAAGGAAGCCTAAAAGTAGGTAAACAGAAAACAAGAAATTCTGATGTCTGCAATGCATGTAATAATTTTGTTCTCAATTTTTTTTAGGATAATCCATATTTTGATATGCACTTCCACAAAGTCTACAGTATGGAGGCATACAGTTGCGCATCTAAATATACCTTTGCTCGAACGCTAAGCAACCTGAATGAAATGTATCTGAAAAAGGACTTGAA
The DNA here is from genome assembly GCA_016647715.1 of Pavo muticus. Taxonomy (NCBI): domain Eukaryota; kingdom Metazoa; phylum Chordata; class Aves; order Galliformes; family Phasianidae; genus Pavo; species Pavo muticus. The sequence goes on along the minus strand of JACDJE010000435.1, from coordinate 85,809 downwards.
GATTGTGAACTTTGATAGCACCTACCTAAATGATGATTCGATCTGGTCATCCAACAATAGGGATTGCTTAGTTCTTATGAGAATATGCTTCTATGCTTCCAACCTTTTATGTCTCTCCTTGTGTCCTTTGTCCTGAAGATGTATTTTATAACATTAAGGAGACTGGTTGATTTTGCTAACCAGCATTTTATAAATTATCTGATGAAAATGACAATAAGTGATATGCGTTACCTGCTTTTTAATTTTACCTCTTAAGTCCCAAGAGGAACCTCCTTTTTTGATATCCAACTGACCATTAATTTGTATCTATTAGAAGGGCCTCACTCTGGCAAATAGAAATATATGAGGCTTTCAACAAAAGGACAGTGATTCTTAAGTTCAGTGGTGGTTGTTAATGTAAGTTAAGTTCAGCATTTGCTGTGTGTTTATAGAGGTATAAATTATTTTTCATGAATAGCTAGATATATTTAAAAATATTTTAAGAGCATTAGCAGTTCATTTACATTCTAGAAGTAGAAAAATAAAGTAAAAAAAAAATGAATTCTGTACAAGAATAATGCATGTGTCCATTTTTCAAATGTGCTGAAATACAGAACTCTGTTGAAGAGATCACACCTACATAAATACATGAATCAAATTCTCATCCTGATGAACTGGAGTTTTACATTTAGGTACCGTGGGACCAGTTTTTCACCTATGCACTTATAATGATTTTTCCTCCTGAATATCAAGTGCTCCCTTTGGCCTTTCCATTATTTATGATATTGTCATAGAAACATAAAATGAATGTTTTCAAGCAGAATTATTTTATTTGACAGACCTTCGAGAACTTTTTTTCTTTTATATCACTAATGTCTCTTGCCTGAAGCTTGTTTATGTGCATGAACAGGCCTGGTTAGGGAACAGAAACTGTTTATGTCTCTTCTCAGGACCAAGAGTTAACAACATACTACTGGAGATCCTATGTAAACAGTAGTTTTTGGCAATTAGTTACAATTACTTTGTAGGTGACTGACGGACTTCTCAAAAATCATAGAATTAGAATTATGAGAGTAACTTTCACCAGTGTCTAGCTGCGTTAGCATATTCAGTGCACTACGTAAATGTGTATTAATACTTACATTTGCATTGAATGTGGAGTGGATTCTACTGAGTGGTTGGGAAGATCTCACCCATAGCAGAAAAATAACAGCGGTCTTGTGACAGCATAATATTACAGTAGAAATACAGGATGAATTAAAGCTGTATTGACCAAGAGCTGAAGAGGAACAACTTCAACAAGAGGCACAGTGATATTGCTAGATAAGCTAGATAAGCTAGCTGGCTGCTTCCCCAGAGTCAACAGAGAAAGTAATGGCATCCCAAAAGGTGATTCAGGAAAGCTTCTGGTCAGAACTTCCTGCAGGAGAAAATTCATTTTCTCTATTGGCAGCCTAGAGAGCACAGAGAGACTAGTGCTAGACTAAGCCAGCTAAGTACCAAAATTGATAAATGTAAATAGCTCTCAGAAAATCACAAGCTGGTTAATGTCCTCTCCAAGTAACTGCCATCATGGCTTTTTTGTGGAAGGATATCATGACTTGGTCTTCACTGTTGCCTTTCACATGGACTCCCACCTTTGAAAATATTTGTGCAAATGTACTTTGGATTCAAAATTTAAATAAAATCGAATAAGTGACAGTATATTTGAAAAACTGTATAAAATGTACAGCTTTCTACTTTTCTTTTTAAATGCTAGCCTACTGCTTGTATATAAAAAGGTCATATATTTGATTATCTTAAGAAGTTACATACTTATTACAGACTTATGTTGTAAATCACACACATTCTAACACAAAACTTAATAATTATGTACACCTTGACAGTTGTGAAGGCAGTTTATATGGATTAACACTTATAATTCAGCAATTTTTGAGAACTTATATTTGTCATCTAAATATTGTTAGAGAGAAGGGTTGTATTTATAATTGCTGTTTATGAAATGCAGTTGTTCTTTTCAGAATGTCGTTGAGATAACCCAGTCCAGCATTTGATCAATCACTACAAAAAGTATTTGCCCAACATCCAGGCTGTACAAAGACATTTTACAATAGCATGTATAAAGCAGAATATAGTTATATATTATGCCACATTGTCTTCTTTGGACTGTATTATTGTAAAGTTAACAATGTTTTCTGCGAAGTCAACGCATTCTTTGCTTACTAGGCACAGGGAATTATTTTATGGGTGAAAGAATTGTTCATAAGGTAATAAAAAATGTAGAATCTCCAATAATTGATAACTCAGAGCATTCTTTTGAAATAAAGTTGCAGTTGGTGACTTCCTGAGCTGTTGGTGCTATATTTGTCTTCTTTCTCCATAATTGAAAAATAAGATTCCTGCAGATCCATGCTACAAAAACAAACAAACAAACAAACAAACAAAAAAATCCCAAAAAACCCCTCAACAACCAAACAAAAAAAATAAGTGTTTAATATCATTCACATAATATTTTTCCATATCAACAAAAAATGCACTGTTTAGGCTCCACTGGAGTTCATGAACTTCAGATAATTTTCACCAAGACCCTCACAAGACTGTTTTCCTGTGTGCTTATCTTTCACTAATCTCTTCTTTGTAACTAATCTCTTCCACCATCTTAATTTAAATAGTAGACACAAGCAGTTGCAACTTTTCGTTCATTCCTGTCCCCAGTCAACATGTATAAAACCAGCAAATTACAGTGTAGGATCAAGACAAATTTCTAAAAATCCTTTGGGAAGTAAAGACCCCAGGGAGGGGAGTCCATTCTGGACTGTGCCTTCTGAGTTATTTCCCATTCATGCTCTCTTTTCTTGTTCGTACACTGGAGTCATATTTAAAGTGACAGACTTCTTCGCAAAGAAACCCTCAAGTATATTTTTCCTTATCGTTTACCCATCCCAATACTTTCAGACACATTTGAAATATAAATATATCTTCTCCCTGTAAAAAGGGAAGATTAGTAACATCTCCCTGTAAAGGGAGATGAGGTTCCTGTAGCACATGTAAAAAGCACATTGGGAAAAGCAGTTTGGGTCTTTTCCATCTCTGGAAGGGGCAAACCTCTCTGTGGAACCGTTTATGCTCAGGGAACAGCATCCATTTGGTGCATAATGCAGAAAAATGGGGATGTTCAATGTGTACCACAAGGGAATCTGATGTTGGGGAAGTGCAGTCAGTAATTCTATGTATATATATGTGCGTGTGTGTGTATTTAATGCATGTTAATTATTGTTTGTGTACACATATACATATATACTGAGCATGATAAATCCCTTCTTGTTGTTTTTGACTTGACTTACCAAGTTTGGTTCCATCTCCGCCGTGGCTTTCCTAATCCCATCTCTGCAAGTCTGGACAGCATCCCTTTATTCTTCCCAGATGACACACCCTTGCTTCCACTGTCTGTACTTGCCCTTCTCCGTCGGTTTGACCAGCATGCCCTTGCCAAGCCATGCCCGTTTCCTTCCTCCCCTGCCTGCTTTCTTATTCTGAAGGATGGCGTGCTCTTGCACTCTCAGAAAGGCATCCTTAAAAAGTAGCTAGCTTTGTTCCACTCCTCTGTCCCAAAGGACTTCTTCCTGTCCAACAATTCCAATACCCTGACCACTAGCTGTCCTTTATCAGTCCCATACCTAATTTTAACCCACAGGCTCTCCAGCTGTTCCTGACTCCTGTTTTTCAGAGGGAGCTAATCGCAGTCTATTCACTCTTAAAAATAGAGGGCAACTTCCCCACCCCTCCTACCTTGCCTATCCCTTCTAAAAGTTTATAGCCCTCAATGGTGGTGTTCCAGTTACATGAATCATCCCACCATATTTCCACAATGGCAATAAGATCGAAGTTTGCTCAGTGACCACGGTTTCCAACTCCCCTTGCTTATTTCCCATGCTGTGTGTGTTGGTATACAGGCACTTCTGCTGAGCTTTCAGATGCACTGCCTTTCTAGAGGAGCCCTCCCAAAAACCTCCAGGACAAATCTGAGGTTTTCTCCTGCTGCTTCCTAGACTGACAGGATTCCCTGGCTCTTCTCTGTAACTCAGCAGTATATCCCCTTTTCCCAGCAGCTCTTGTTTAAAGCCCTCATAATGAGCCCAGTTAGCTTGCTCCCTAGTATGTTCTTGCACCTCCTGGTCAGTTGCGTCCCATCCTATGTCACCACTCCCAGTTTGTTAAAGGAACTACCTATATCACAGAAGCCACAGCCTTGGGCATGACACCACTCATGCAACCAGACATTCAACTGATCAGTTCTCCTCCTCCGCCCAGATCCCAGTCTCCCACTGTAAGGATGGAGGAGAACACTACCTGTGCTCCTGACCCCTTCAACACCTTTCCAAGGGAAGTAAAGTCCTTTTTGATATTTTTTCATTTCCTGGTTGCAGCCTTGTGTGACCTGACTTGAAAAGCCAGGAGAGGATAACAGTCATCTGGCATTATCATACTGGATATTATCTTCTTGGTGTCCCTAATGCAGGCTCCTGGCAGGCAGCAAACCTCTTTAGAGAGGTTATCTGGCTGGCAGATGGATGCCTCAGTGCCTCTCAGCAAAGAGTCTCCAATTACTAAGAGCCTTCATCTTTTTTTAGTGGCACTGGTTGTGATTCAGGTTCTCAGTTAAGCTTTCTTAGTGTCATCACCCCTTTCCAATTCCAAGCTGCAATCTATAACTTCTTCTTTTTCCCACACCGTAGCCTGAAATCTGTTAGCTAGTAGGACTTGAGGAGCAAGGCGAAGGATTGTTCTCTTGCCCCAAGCAGAGGTAAGGGTCCAGCCCCCCTCACCCTACTTGTGTTTATCCTCAGTTCAGCCTGAAGCCTGCTTATCACCCTCCCCTGGCTGGGCCCCAAGACAGAGTTGTCTGTCTGCCCATGCAACCATGTGATACCACGTGTCAATTTCCCTCTCTGACTGCTGCATGCATCTCAGCCTGGTGACTTCTCAGCCAGAGTAGAGAGTGAGGAGAACCTCCCTTGACGTGCTCGGCCACACTCTTTTCAACATATCCCATGAGATCTAGGTGGTAAAGCCAAGAGTAGCAGCACACAGCCCTGAAGAGTGTTTGTCAAGCCTGAGTGCGCTGGGCTACATGGCATAGGATACTTGCAGCACAGCAGAGAGTGCTCAGGTATGAGGCGAATGCGGTAATACAGTGGTCATCTGCAGCAAAACAAGCTTTTGTGGAAGAAAGGATGGGCCACCAGTGGAAAATGATGGCGTAGAAGATGTGTGGAGAGCATCCGATCTCAATTTTAACATAATTTCACCAAGATTCAAGAGAAGATGAGGGGGACCCTGGTCAATTTGCACATCATGAAAGAACAGGCTATGTTCTGCAGTCTGACTGCAAGCACAAAGAATGCAGTACTTCTGTAGCACAAATTGGCTCGAGAAAGCCATTTATTACAATTTTTGTACAGGCCATAGCTCACAGAGCAAATGGACATTCTCCGAGAGTCTGGTCAGTGTCTTCTCAGGTCATTCGAGGAGTCTGAATTCCAAGTGTCCCCATGTTCAAGAAACGTTTATATGTTATACTAAGGGACATTTTATCTTGAGGAAATACTGGTGGTGGGTAGATGTTTGGAGTAGATGATCTTGGAGGTCTATTCCAGCCTTGGTGATTCTATGTTGCACTATTGACAGGCGTGAGCATTTTGATCTGCTTCTAGGGGCTGGGAGGAGATCTGCAGCTGAGAAGGAAGCCCCAGGAGTTCTATAGAACATGAGCTGGCACTAATCACAGAATCACATAATCATAGAGGTTGGAAGGGACCTCTGGAGATCATCCAGTCCAACTAAAGCAGATTCCCCACAGTAGGTTGTACAGGGAAGCATCCAGGTGGGTTTTGAATATCTTCAGAGGAGACTCCACAACCTCCCTGGGTAACACTTTGCTGTACTGTCACCCTCAAACGAAAGAAGTTTTTCCTTACTTTGGTATGGAACTTTCTCATATGGTGCAAACATTAACAAAGGAGCTATAAAATGATACAAGGGCTCACCTCCTCTCACTCTGGCCGGAGATTTACAAATTGAAACAGGCTTTTTGAAGAAATCCGCTGGCTTCTCTCTGGGGAGACTGTCACTGTTTGGAAGTGAATGTAACAAGCAGATTGTAAATGAAACACTTGCAATAAATACCCCACTGCATCTGCGATCCAACTTCCCTTTTCTCTCGCTGATCCTAAGGCAATAGAAGCTCAGAGGAGCCTTTCCTTCCACTTCAAATTGTTTTTAATTACATGATACCTGTCCTATGCTGTCTGGGCTTAATGCCATTTTAGAGGCAAAGTTTTCAATCTAATTCCTGCCTATACTTCCTTTAGGTGCTCTTACACTGACTGTCAGGCATTTGACAAGTACTGTAGTTTTATTCTAACAATTTAAAACTGTGTAAAGAAAGACATTTCAATTTTGGAAGGGATACCAAGTCATTTACACAAGACCAAATTCCCCTGCCCTGGGGCCAGCTCACTCCAGCAACAAGCACGTGGGAACTACTCGAGGCTGTCCCACTAGCAGCAGGAGCTGCTCTGCAGACCTTTCCCACGGCACTTGGAGTGGGACCATGATCATCTGTGTTCATTTGCATGCCATATGTCTTCATGTACATCTAGAAGTAAATGGTTCCCCATGAATGCACACCAGAGCATCATCAGCCTTTCACTCCCTGAAAACAAAAACATCTATTCAACAACTAAATAGTTGCCATCCAACGCTTCCAAAAATAAAACTGAAGTGATAAAGGGCCTTGTGCATCTCTCCAGCTGTTTTCCAGTTTGGGCTTCAATGTGCTCTGACGTTCCATACTACACACTCTTCACTAATCATGCTCTCTCTTGGGTGGCTGTTTACCATATCAAGTGCCACTCATCTGGACGTGATAATGGTTTTTCTAGGAATTATTTTTTAGTAATAGAAGTGCACTCATCTGCCTCAATAATCTGTGGAAGAATTAAAAGGAATAAAAAATAACGGTAGTAGCTTCCAAGCGATACAAAAATTGCTCATCGCTGTTCACAACGACCTGAAAGGAGATTGTGGTGAGGGGGGATCGGCCTCTTCTCCCAGGTAATGGTGGCAGGATGAGAAATAACGGCCTTAAGTGGCGCCAGAGGAGGTTCAGGTTGGATGTTAGGAAACAGTTCTTCTCAGAAAGAGTGGTGATGCACTGGAACGGGCTGCCCAGGGAGGTGGTGGAGTCACTCTCCCCGGAGTTGTTCAAGGAACGTCCAGATGTTGCATTTAGGGACGTGGTTAGCAGGCACTGCGGGGATAGGTCATTGGTTGAACTAGATCTGAGAGCTCTATCCCAACCTTAATGATTTTGAGATTCTACGACTAACAACGCGCGGCCGCCCCGCCCCTGCCCGCGCCCCTCTGGGCTGGCTCCCCCCGCCCTCTCTTGCGCCTCGTCCGCGGCCTTTGCGGCCGTTACGCCCCCGCGCCGGGAGGGGGCGCGCGCCTCAGCCGTGCAGCCGTGCAGCCGTGCAGCCGGCGTGGTCACGTGGGCGGAAGTGAAGGCGAGGTTGGGGCTGCTTGGTGCGGGCAGCGCGGAGCGGTGTCGTCTCGTCGCCACGCCCGTTGCGGTCAGCTACGGCACTGCGGTGAGAGCGAGGCGGTACCGGTGTTCCCCGTCTTTTCCTCTCCCCACCCCTCCCCGCGCTGCGTGCTTGGGGCGCTCCCCGCGTGCCTGGCCTCTCTCGTCGGCTCGGGGCGGCTCGGCTGTGCCTGCGGCCCGCGGGGAGCGGTGGCGGAGCGGGAAGGGTCGGGGCCTGGCGCGATTTTGTGTCTGATGAATGTCACTTAGAAGTGGCCTTGTTTGTACCGTCACTAATGAGAGAAAGATACAGCAGTGTCTAAAGGGGTTTCTTAGAAACTGGCTTGGTTACAGTTATCCTAGAACGTTGTTTTGAGGAAGCAGTTTTATCTCCGGTTTAGTTCCGTGTTCCTTTGGGATTGTACTTCATCCTGGCTCGATGTGAAGGTTTTGGTGGCAGTGGCTCGGGGTTAAGCTTGTAGCAAAGGTTGGGCTGTATGTCAGAGCATGTCGTGGGTGTCAGTGCTGAAACGGGAGGGCCTGCTGCAGCAATCCGTGGTTTAGAACAGGAGGTAAAATCCTACATCAGGAAGGAAAAGTGATGTTTCTGAAATGCATAAGGTTGTCGATACTTTGCGTGTTTGTGTTTGGGCTCCCATTGATGAGTAAGAGAAGCACAACCTGATGCAATTTGGAAACAGAAGCTTGGCCTGGCACTTGATGAAGGGGAAGGAACGTAGGAACGCTGTTGGCTAGCAGCAGACAAGAGTGTTGCAGTGGCATAGGGGTATTATGAACAGCATTGGTTCAAATGTTGTGGCTTCTGTATTCTTGGTTCCAGCTTGGTATGTTGGCCTCTGTTTTCTCAAAGCCTTTGGTTAGTGATCTTTGAAATTGCCAAATTCCCTAAGCTGAGAGATGTGGTGGGCCATGAAAGACTGTAGGCAGTAAAGTCAATGGCTTTTCTGTTTCAATTGCTAAGGGAACCCTTTTTTGTTTGCTACATGTTTGTTAGGGAGTGCAACCCATGTATCTCCAAGAGAAAAACAACCTAAAATGTAACTGCAGCCTTATGATGGAACAGTACATGCAGCATGCATTGTGTGTTGCTAGTGTTCTTAACACACTAGAATTTTAGGGTGCAAGCTATATTGGAATTCTTTTTAAATAAAAGCATTGAAACATGTTTGTGTTGCCCTCCTTACTCTACCTGGAGCAGTCTCTGTAATGTGAGGACCTGTTCTTAATCAGATGAATAGTATTAATTCCTTAAGAATAAATAAGTTCCAAAAAAGCGTATTTTCCTTCTCCCTCAGATTCTCTAGATTCTTGTGGGAATTAGAGCATGCTCTGCTGGAGAACCACCTGTTTATACTGAGGTCTCTTCAATAATTTTATTAATTTTCTTAGGATTTTATTCTTGGTTAGTGCGTGGTTAGTTAAGTGTCATAAACGAACTTGCTAGAAGAGCACATGCTTTCTTCTGATCATGTTGCATGCATGCTTCAAGTCATTGCCAAAGAAAATCAGAGCCAGTAGTGAATGTTGTGTTTTTTAGAAGAAAAAAAAAAAGCAACCAAACAAAAGCTGTTGATGTGTCCCACACATCTGAACAGCTTGTTTTTCCTATATCTCCTTCTTCTAACCATTGTCCTTTTTCCCACTGCTGTTTTTGCAAGAGTGATTCATTTGTGTGGAGGGGCAAGGAATGGGGGTGAACGCTTTGAACAGCCTCTAGTGTCACCTTCTTCCCCTCCCCATCTCTCTCTCTCTGCTTCTCTATGTGCCCCTCATCAGCTGAAAGCCCTGTTCTTAATGAGCAGAAAAACTACAGAGCAAACTTCCTGGTGCTGTTAGGACTGTGAGTGGCAGTGCACTTTGTGTGGGCAGTGCAATGGTCTGATTTTGTATGTGTCTACATCACTAATTTTAAGCTGTATCTGCTGTTGCACAGGGAGGTGTAAATGGCACTCCTTCATCTCCTTGTACACTCTCCTGCGTTCATTGCCACAGGCTGTGAGAATGAGTAAATGATGTCTGTTTGGTACCTTTCAGCAGAAGTCATTTCTTTTAGCATTTGGTTGGAGTATAAGGTTCGAGGTAGCTACCTGATTCCTATGTATACATACTTGCTTTCTTTTTGTCTTCGTGAAATATCTTTTTGCTGCCTCACCAGATTGAGGAACACCATAAATAAAAACCAAAATGTTTTCCATTTCTGAGCTTTGTCCATATACCAAAGAAAAGGTAGCAAACTAGTCAAAGGTCATAGGCTTTTTTTTTGACCTAGGTCTTCAAAGGGAACTTTCTGCCAGCAACAATGATGCACTTTATTCTGCATTGCTGTAACAATTGATAGGCCCTTATGCAAGGATAAAAGGGAATGAGAACCGCCTGCTCCGTTTAGTAGTATGCTCTGGCAAGAGCACTGAAGCAGGTCTTTGCAAAACATAAAAAAACAAAGAATCCTAAAGCTCCGTTTCTGGAGTTTAAGAGATACATTGCATTAGGTGTGTTAAATGTGCCTGAATATGTTCTGACTTCATAAAATCTTTCAGTTGAGAGAAAATGACTGCAATCAAGCATGCTTTACAGAGGGATATTTTCACTCCCAATGATGAACGCTTACTGAGCATTGTGAACGTATGCAAAGCAGGCAAAAAGAAGAGAAACTGCTTTTTGTGTGCCACAGGTATGTAGCAATACTGCACTGTATTGCATGTCTTTGCCTTTTTTATTCAGTTGCATTTCTCTTAGTTTTATTTACAACACATTACAGCATTAATTCTTGCCCTGTATTAATAGTGCCCCATTTCTAATGGAGAAAATCAATTGTAGCTTACACTTGTATTATTGTTTCTATTAAGAAAGAAGGAAAGCTCTGTACTTTTACTCCTAGATCTCCATGTAATTTGTAATGAAAAATGAACAATTATTTATGTGAGACTGGTGAGCTTTTGAAGCAGGCTTTATTTAGTGCTCAGAAGGGACATCTGGTAGACTTGTAGGCTGATCAACATAAATAAGGTGCAACAAGGAGTGCTGATTAGAATTCAAGGCAGAGGGCTCTGGAAAAGCTCAGGAACTGAACTCCCCTACAAGTAATTCTGTTTGGAATTTGAAATACAGCAGAAATGGATGTTACTTTCTGCATTTTGAAATTACTCTTGTACTTCACTTAACAGTGACAACAGAACGACCGGTGCAAGTAAATGTGGTGAAAGTGAAAAAATCTGACAAGGGAGATTTCTACAAACGGCAGACTGCGTGGGCACTTCGAGACCTCGCTGTTGTTGATGCCAAAGATGCTGTTAAAGTATGTGTAACTTTCTTTTGGGTTAGTGCTTGGCTCAGAACATCCTTTTGGTTCCAAGTCAGCGTTAACTTCTCTGAAACCAGTTGCTCTAAAGCTCAGTTTAATAACATGTTCGTTTGGGATTAAGATTGTGCATTCCTGTGGTTATTATACCTGCATTTTCTTCCAGACTTCCCAAGAATATAGCCCTGTTAAACTGAGTAAGTCTAGGTACGCCCCAACAGCAATACTCTGAACATCTGCTTGGTTTATTATAGTGGTCTCTCAGTGATTGTACAGTGTTTATGCTAAGAACCAATACTCTTTTCTTTTTTCTGCCTCATGCCTTACTTAAACTACTATTCCATTCTTAGTTGCCCCTTAAATTATGACCATGTTGCTATTGATACTGAGCTACAAGAACACAGAAATGTTTTTAATGAGCAGTATATAAGTTTGCAGGTGAGCTCTTAAAGCTTCTAAATCATGAAGTTGGAGGCTTGTGGAAAGTGTATACTCCTAATGTGTTAATAAGCTTCTCCCCTTGCCTACTCCCTAAGTCTCCTTGAGTTACGTTTTGTGTTGTCAGTAATTCCAGCTACCCTTTTTGGCATCAGGAGGCTAACACAAGGACTGTGTTTCTGGGCAGGCAATGCTGTCAAATGTTTCTTTAAACTGTCACGAATCCCTGTATTGTATTATTGTTACCTCATCTTCCTTGAGAATATACTGTATTCATTACTTGTATTTTGTTTTTTTTTTGTTCATTAAGGCACATCAGGGTGCTGGTATTGGTGCATCAGCTCAAGGTTGGCATATATGGAGTTTCATTTTATCCTGTCATCTCAGTAATTAAATGAAGAAACAATCTCTGCAGCTCAGAGAATTTTGTTGAGCTTGTGATGTATCTTGTCTTTTGCAGGAGAATCCTGAATTTGATTTGCATTTTGACAAAGTATACAAATGGGTTGCAAGCAGCGCAGTGGAAAAGAACACTTTCATTTCATGTATCTGGAAACTCAATCAGAGATACCTTAGAAAAAAAATTGACTTTATTAATGTTAGTTCACAACTTTTGGAAGGTAAATTGATACAATTTCTATGATATCTACATGTTAAATGCAAATTTTAATAATTACTAATATGAAGTGGATGTACTAAAAAAAAAAAAAAAAAAAAAAGAAATTCTAACCCTTACCTCTTTCCTATTCAATTTTATTCCTTTATAGTTCTGAAGTTTTAACATAAGCAAGAAGACTAGATAACAGATTTTCCAGCAGAAAACTAGATATCGTAAATCTGTTAACTGGGTCAAAATGCTTGGTTAATGAAATCCTAATATTGATGAGTTTATTGTATTTCTAAGACATCATCTTTCTGAGCAGAATAAAATCAACCTGTGAGGCTTGGTTGTTGTGAGTGTGTAAAAAAAATCTTCTTCCAGCGCTAACTTGCCCTGAATTATAAAAATGCTTTAAAAAGTGACACTTAAGTAGCATGCTAAAATTCAGATGAAGTTTTTCATCTGGTTTCTAATTACACACTGTGACTGATGTTAAATTCTGCTGGATCCTATTACAGCTGGGTGACTGGATGCTAAAAAGGCTTTGCATCATTTGCTCATGTTGTATTTGGTATTTTTATATTCACGTTATCTTTTAATAGTTACATTTCTACTAAAATCTAGCGAGTAGATGGATTTTGCATCACTTCTGTCAGAACTGGCTAAGCTGAAAATTGATATTAAATACTAGACTGATTTGAGTAATGTGAATTACAAGTGTAAAACAGGATAGCATTTTTGTATTTTGGTGTTGTCAAAAACTTTTTTGTAGCTGACCTCTACCTCTTCTTGTAATATTAAACCATTCAAACTTGCTGCCACTTAGAAATACACGCACTGTTCATGCTTTGCCTAGCTAACATTCTCTGCTTCCTTTCCCTCTGCTTTCCCATACCTTTTAATACTCCAGAACTGCCTAAAGTCGCAGAAGGTGCGTAACACCTTTTTCCTTTATTCTGCTGTGTAAGCATTTTTTTCTTGAATAATGTGATTTTTCTCTTACTCTCTTTGAAAACAGGGCTTTAAATAGCTTATGTAGTTAGTAGAGATAAGAGATGCTTCAGGTTGCCTGCATAGTTTCTGCCTGGACTACGTTAACATTGTATACATAATTTTTCAGTCATTAGGTGACTATCTGAATTAAATGCCGCAACGAGAATTTTTTTCTTCGAAGGCACCATAATGTAACTTTCACTTACTTCAGTACTGCTTTCCCTGCTGTGCAACTTATCTTTAGATAAAAATTGTCTTGATGCTAAAAATGTATTTAACTTTACGAGGGTGGATAGTGATAGGACAAGGGGGAATGGTCTGAAACTGAGACAGGGGAGGTTTAGATTAGATATTAGGAGGAAGTTTTTCACACAGAGGATGGTGACGCACTGGAACAGGTTGCCCAAGGAGGTTGTGGATGCCCCATCCCTGGAGGCACTCAAGGCCAGGCTGGATGTGGCTCTGGGCAGCCTGGTCTAGTGGTTGGCCACCCTGCACATAGCAGGGGGGTTGAGACTCAATGATCATTGTGGTCCTTTTCAACCCAGGCCATTCTATGTTCTATGATATGATTTTTAGTGTATTTCCTTATGTTTGGTCTACCGAAAGAGTCAAATTTCTACCAGTCTTCTGCTAGGAATTCTAGAATAATACTGTTACGTATTCTGATGTTGATTACCAGCATGAGAAGTGAATGAACAGAGACGCTATGCCCTTTTCACATGCAGTGAAGGAAGCTGACTATTTGTATTTTACTTATGTTGCATAATTTGAAAAACATCGCTACTGAAAACTGGTTTTGGAAATCTTAATGAAACCCATGGAAGACTTGAAGAAAGTGTCTGTAGGTAGCAGATGCTTGTTATGAAAGTGATTTGATAGATTCATTTATTTAAATATAGCTGAATGTACATCAGTACTCTTAAAATGCTTTTGACTTTCTGCTTTTGGTAATGTGTTTTACTTTCCTTCTCTACACAAGAATCAGTTCCAAGCGGAGAGAATCAAAGTGTAGCAGGAGGTGATGAAGAGGCGGTGGATGAATACCAGGAATTAAATGCAAGAGAAGAACAGGATATTGAAATAATGATGGAAGGGTGTGAATACGCTATTTCTAATGCTGAAGCCTTTGCAGAGAAGCTGTCTAGAGAGCTGCAAGTTCTAGATGGGGTAAACATTTCTTCTGATGTACAGTGTGTCAGCGTGACAAACTGTTTTCGTTGATACTGACTACGTAGTGTTTCCTGAAAAGGTAGCTAACATTTTGCTACATATTTAAACAGATATCTTCTCCTAAGCAGAACTATATCCTATATGTTATTATTCACCTTCCAGACTTTCTGAAGTAAATTACAAGCTTTCACATAAACAGCAGAGAAGATAAAAAGGATATACTATATATATATATAGCTTTCATGAAGGTGGAAATGCAGGGAGAATAGAATTCATGTTTATGTCCATAGGTGTAGATAGAAGAGGATATCAAAATGCTTTTGAGGTGAAAAATGTCTCAAAATCTTACGGTATAATTTTCTGTACAGGCAAATATCCAGTCAATTATGGCCTCAGAGAAACAGGTGAATATCTTGATGAAGTTGCTGGATGAAGCTCTAAAGGAAGTTGACCAAATTGAGATAAAATTAAGCAGTTATGAAGAAATGCTTCAGAGTGTAAAAGAGCAAATGGATCAAATTTCAGAAAGTAATCACCTAATCCATCTCAGCTACACAAATAATGTGAAGCTACTGTCAGAGATAGAGTTCTTAGTGGTAAGCATTTTTATGGTGTTTACTGTGTCTGTTCACATTTGGTATAAATTTCTTCTAAGTTGCTACCCTCTTTGACATCTGTATGTGAAGGTTCTTTAAATTAACATTAGTTTATTTTTCTGCTTTATTATTGTGCTCACTTCAGTAAGGTTTTATAATAGAGGAATTGTATTTATCGTTCTTGGTTTAGCAGGATAGCAAGCTATAACCTGCTTTTTGCTTAAGGAAATCTATTGCTTTGTAGAATCACATGGATTTGGCTAAAGGTCATATAAAGGCCCTTCAGGAAGGGGATCTGACATCTTCTCGAGGCATTGAGGCCTGCACTAATGCAGCAGATGCCCTTCTGCAGTGTATGAATGTAGCTCTTCGTCCAGGTAATGTTTTTGTTAGACTACAAGCTAACATAAAATTTCTTGTGGTAGTGCTTTTATTCTGTGTGCTTTTCCAACCAGTCTCAGATGTTGTTTCCACGCACAGAGGGGATTGTGACCTTTTGTCCTGCTTTCCACATACAGTATATTACTGTATATGTTTGTACTCTGTGAATTCTTTTTGTTTTTAGGACATGATATGCTTCATGTAGTCAAACAGCAACAGCAGCGATTTAGTGACTTGCGTGAGCAGTTTGCACGGAGACTTGCCAACCATTTGAACAGCGTATTTGTTCAGCAGGTATTATTTCTTATTATTTTATATGAAATTTTCAATCCTAAACTTCTCCTGAAAAGGAACACAACCTAAAATTGGGTGTATTCTGTGATCCTAACCAGCAACTGAATGGACTTCTGAGGTACTTTGGACAGAGGTATTACTAAACATGTCACGCTATAGTGACTACAGAAGTCTCCTACAAAAATAATTCTCTGTAGTGGGTTCGGTGTCTGAGTTAAGCAAATTGTGTCATATGTAAGGATTTATTTTAACTTCAAGGCTTGAATAATTGAAGAAAAGCATTAAGTTTCATGGGTCGTGGAGGCTGTAAAGATCAGAGTTCTTGCTCTCTGAACTTCAAAGGGCTAAAAAAAAAAAAGAAAGGAAATGCTTAAACCCTGATTTTTGAGCCTTTACTTAAAATATTCAGAGATCGCTGTCCTGAGGTTTGTTTTCTAAGGGCTGGATGTCTTTTCTATCTTTTCCAATCTTTTTATTGCTTTATTGTTTGTTTTTTTTTTATCTCCAATTAGTTTACTCAGACCCTCCTTCAACTCTATAACAAGTCCTCCTATCTTTCCATTCCAGTGAGTACATCAGCTTTCATACAAGCGTCTCCAACTAATTTTTTTGAGCTTGACTTACCCAACTAGCAGCTGCATCTTTGTATTTACAATAAGAAATCCTTACTGATCGCAGAATATCAGACTTGCATCCTCTCTCAGGTCCAGTGTTTTTATCACCAGTGTTTATTTTCTTGATAGAGAAACATTCCTCTGATCTCCAAAGTTTGCATAGACACATTTAGTTTCAGAAAATTGTAGTATATGTGTAACGGTACAGTGGTGTGAAACAGTAATATTTGTAAACAAAACGTTAACTCAGTTTTTCTACGTATTAATGCAAATGAACTTTTCGTTTCTGTTTATTAGTCTGCACGCAGGAGATGGAATAGAGTTACGCTGGAAAATTGCATAGAAAATGGCATTTGAGAATACAAGTCTGTTTTTCTTTTAATGGTAGAAAAGTGTTTCCCATGTTTTCTTCTGCAGAGAAATTAGAGTTCTAAAGCATGTTAAAATTTTTAGCTTTATCTCTATTCTTAAGAAAGTACATTTCTCCCATGACTTGTTGTATTTTGAAAAACTGAGTGCAGGCCATCCGTCCCGGTCTTTAAATGATGATCCAATGTAAAGGCAATCACAAATGAAATCTGAATCTTAGATTTGCAAATGAAAGTGGCTTTTGAACAGAATGTCTTTTCTGATGTTCTGCGCCAAGGATTTTATTATTAAAAATGGTAAGAGATTACTATTTCAGCATAATACTGTGCATATTAGATGAACTACTAGCAAAGAGATTACCAGTGCTATTAAGAATGAGTAACATTGCAAATTCACAGTTGTAAAAAAATGTATATTTTTAATTCTGGTACTAACTTTGACCTCATGTTGTCTTCTGTATAAACTTACTGTCTGTAAAGTTGTTGCTAATCAAGTATTAATCAGCAGTTAAAAAAACATTACTGCAAGATTAGGCTGGAATAGTTAAATGTGATCAATGTGGCTCTGTGTTAAGCTTTTTGAAGAGGAAAAAAAAATTGTGTACCTTATTCAGAGGTATGGATTCAAGAGGTATGCAATTCAACATTGCAGATGCAACAATTTTTTTTATCTTCATTAAAACGATATGTTCTGTTAATCTGATGAACAGACTTTTTCTCGGTCCCGTGGTTTTGAAACATCCAAGCAGAATACTTTAGCATATGAAGAGTTGCGTTGTTTGTTTAGAATGTTTATTAAAAAAAAATACTAAAGGAAAAATCTAAATGAGACAAAGGTATCAAATCAAAATGGAAAATGAAGATGTGCGGATGTCTAAGCAGCTGCTAATACCAGCAAGACATGCTTTGTTTCAAAACAAAGGTGAAGAAGCAGTTCCAGTGACATTTTGGCCTAAGTACGACAGTTTAGAAGTACAAACTTCTTTTTTATAAACTCATATAGTATAAATTTGTAGTATATACTTGAAGTTTATCCTGTTGACTTATAGATTGTACTGGAAGTATATACTTGTTCTGATTTAACAAAGGGAGTTGAGAAAGCCATCAGGTAGATTATCTTTAACTACAATGAATTTGAAAATTAAAATGCATGCTATTGCACACCAATAGAGGATAGGAGTGAGAATCGTACATTTGTTCTGTATCTGGTTTTCATAAAAGTTTATTGAAGATTTGTTGAAAATACATGTTATTTGCATGCCCAGAAGTGATCACAGTAGAAGGTATGACTTCCGTGATCACTCACGGTATATATTCAGCAGCTGTGTGGCTAATGCAGGATTCCAATTCCAAATCCTGCAAATCCAAATTCCAATTGCAGTAATTACACTTCATGAAATTATCTTTTTGCTGGAGCCTGATTGTTTTCAGAAGGAACAGTTAGGTGTGAGAATAAATGAATGACGTTTTCTGGAACTTTGAGTACCATTTGTGTCTCAGTTTCTCAATTTACATAGATAGGAGAAGATAACTTAAAATAAGCCTGTGTTTGGGTTGGATACAAAAAAGCATTCCAGCTTTGTACAGAAGTGAGATTGTTCACATTGCCTTACTTAGTAAAGGTTAGTCTTTTACAATGAGTAGCAAGACTTGCATTTTTTTTTTTAAATAAATCTGTAACTTTATGTATTGTAGAAGCCTTTAGGAATTTTTTAACCAGAGTTTCAAACTGATTTGTGCCTGCTGCAATACAGAAGGGTAAACCAAAATTTCTTTAGTTCTGATTTTGTGATCCAACTTAATGAAAATCAAGGGTAGTCTTTAAACTGTATAGATTGTATTCTGTCAGCTTGTTGTAGCCAAGTTAGAACTGGCCAGGAATGCTTTTCTGCCAGGGAATAGTCATTCAAATTATTTAAAAAAATTAGGAATAATTTGGCTAACCTTTCTAAAATAACTGTATTACACACCAGAGGAACTGAAAACAACTTAGGACTGCTGAGACAGAAAGTGATGAAATTTTATTGCTGTATTAATTACGAGCTGGGTGAAAAAAATATATTGTACAGAAAATGTTGAACTCATTTTGACATTGAGCCCTCTCTTCCATTAATACTGGTGTCACCGAGTTTGAGCTGTATAGCAGAATGCACAGCTGTGGTGTCATCTTGCTTCCTGAATTGCCCAGAAATCTTGTGAGTTCAAGCAAGTGAAAGCTTGAACAAGCCAAATTTTAGATTGTTCAAGAAATATAAAGTGATCTTCATTTGAGAGGTATTATGTTTTTCAGGAAGCACACCAGCAAAAAGGAGTATAAACTTAGTAGCTTGCTGTTAAAAAGATTGATTTATACTGCATGTCCTAAACTGCTTAACACTCATAAATGTGTACTGAAAATGTGTGTGTGCTTCAGAGACGATGATAGAACGTATGTGAACTGAAGCTTTTAAGATGCAACTAAATTGGTTTAACTTGAACATATTTTCAGAAGAGCATAAACCTCTTGGCTAGGGACTTGAAATGTCTTGCAGAATATGGAAAAAGACTTTTAAGAAGTAACTACAGGATTGTTGTGTTTTTATTTTTGTAATTCTTAAAGAAATAATGTAATTATCCTTTAGATTTTTTTTCAAAAACAGTTGAATGCTTGTCACTAAATCTCCACTAAGGTGAACCTTGAATTCTTGTGCCAAAAAAAAAAAAAAAGCCCTCCTGACTTGCACTTAATGCAAAGTTGTAATCAGCAAGAGCCTTACAAAGAACAAGCTTGCGAAGATGCATTACCTGCCACACTCAGTGTATGTATTATTTTTTGGCATCTTTTCAGTCTGAGTCTGATGACGTTTTTTCTATGCAAGATGCATAGCTCACTCCAAAACTAGCGCCTCCTATTTATTTCCATGAAAACTACAGCAGATACAAAGAGCAAGTTCTCAGCTACAAAACGCTATTTTTCAAAATAGACACCATCTTTTGCTATTTGTTCTCTCCAGTGATGAACAAGAGCCTGCATGCCATGCTCGTGCACCAGTGGAGGTGATCTGCTGTTGCTGTCAGTACTGCTGAAATGCACCACCCACTGCTTCACTGTGTTCACATTCACTGTTTGGTCTCTATAAACGTTAAGCAAGCATCTAGGAATGTCAGTGGGTGCCATTTTTTCCACATGGAGGAATTCAGTGGCACACCTTTGCTTCATATGTACTTCTATGTCAGACACCATTTTGTCAGACTCCTCTTCTGCTGCCATCTGTCACACAGCAACAACATACAATAGAATACTGGCAGGAAGGTTCAACTTCTACTGTCATACCACTGACACTGCCTCTGATATTATGGGCCAACAGAATAAAATAGGAAGCATTAGTTTCAGAGCAGCCCTAATATTTTGGTCTTTTTCTGTTTCTCTGAATGGGATGTTGTCTTTTTTCAAGTTTTTGAACCTCTGTAGTACATCTGTATTGTGCATCTGTATTGTACATCTAAAATTATTTTAATACTTTCTCTTATTCAAGGGTCATGATCAGAGTTCTACGCTTGCCCAGCACTCTGTTGAATTGACATTACCCAATCACCATCCATTTCACAGAGATTTGCTTCGCTATGCAAAACTCATGGAGTGGCTCAAGAACACAGATTATGGAAAATATGAAGGGTTAACAAAGGTATGTGAAGTGCTCATTAATGCTACAGAATTTACACAGTAGACTGTTTTGCAGTTTAAAAGAATTACCTGTGACTGTGTGCATGCTCTTTTAATATTCCTTCATGCTAAATTCACTGTTCTCGTGTTTCTATTTGGAATAAGAGGTGTCATGTTTGGTATTTGTTATATCCTGTATTTTTTTTTTCCCAAGATGTTATGTCTGTTCTGTAGTATCATTTGACATTAACCTTTGTGTAAAGCAAGTTTACCATTTTACAATCTAGTAAGATAAATAATTAAGCTATTTTCATGTTGATGTGCTTTTGTTCACCTTTACAACATTTTATCTTAGACTTTATTCATTTCATTTGACTATCAAAAACATCAGAGGTTTCTTGCAGAGTAGATCAAATAGAAACATTTTGGCTTTGCGTATGTGTAATTGTTGACTGTCTTGCATAAAACTGAGATGAAGTGGAAAAAAATGTTTTAGATAGAGGTCAGGGAAAAGTTGTTCCTTAACAGCCTGAGTATTGTTTTACTGAAGTACTGTCATTCCTGAAATTTCAAGATTTAAGTCAGACTCCTAGAATCTTTTAAGTAGTTGTTGTTTTATCTTCAGTTTAAGGAAGATGTTAAATGGGTGGCTGACATCTTTATGGACTTCTTAAAAAAATAAAAAAGTTAGGATGTTTTTATGTATTACATATGCTATGTAATGAAATTCTGAAGTAAATAGGGGAAAAACATACTGGATCATATTTGTCCGTGAGTAAGAAATTATGACCTTTGTACCAAAAAATCTAAACAGCAGAAAACTTTCAAACTTATTTCAGTTGTTGTGCCAATTGTCTTCTTAAAATTCAAGCTTGCTTTTTTTTTTTTTTTTTTGGCAGCGTTACAAACATTAATTTGGAATTCTTTGAGTCTTACAGTAAGCGCGCACAGCTTGCGCTTCCTGAAGTTTTTCAGGTCTTTTGTTTTTGT
This sequence comes from Pavo muticus, assembly GCA_016647715.1. Classification (NCBI taxonomy): domain Eukaryota; kingdom Metazoa; phylum Chordata; class Aves; order Galliformes; family Phasianidae; genus Pavo; species Pavo muticus. The sequence goes on along the minus strand of JACDJE010000435.1, from coordinate 64,835 downwards.
GCTGATGGCGTAATTAAGGAGGACAAAGGAAGATGTTTAGTCCTACACTGAGACTGTGAACAATGGAGCCTAATTCGCTCCCACTCCACTCTTGAATTAAATTCCATAATGCTCTTCCACCTGTAATCCTATTTGTATGTATCACACTGTAAATGTTTCCTTGCAGATGAGCAGTAGTGGTTTCTGGGGCCATGTTACATACATCTGTATGGTCCAAACCAGTTAATAGTTATTCAGTAGAACTTACTGTCATGCTGTTTTGTTCTATTTTAAGATCTATTTAACTGTAATCAAAACAAGTAAGTATATATTCCTGTTAACTAACTTGACATTTTTCATTTAAGAATTACATGGATTATTTATCACGTCTATATGAAAGGGAAATAAAAGATTTCTTTGAAGTTGCCAAGATCAAGATGACAGGCACAACCAAAGAAGGAAAGAAGTTTGGTAAGCTTCTAGGAGGCGTATATCTTTCTGTGATTTTTATTATTTACTTAGAAAATACTCACTGTAACGTCTTGGAGCAATTTTATAATGGTCTAAAATTATTCACTTTTTACAAGATGAAAGTTGGATGAAAAATATGATTGATATTTTTCTAGCTTCCCCAAGGCCAAAGAATTACAACTGAATTATTGTGAAATTGGGCAAGTTGGAAGGATAAGATATGATATTTCTCAAATTTTAAATTTACACTCAAGTTTTTAATAAATTACCACTCAATTTTATTACTGTAACTATCCTATTTCATTACTGTAATAAATTTGGAAAATCAGCTCTTGAAGTTAAAGAAAGGCTGAGCAGCACGTGTGTTTATATATGTTTCTTCTGCTATTCTGCTTTTATTAAGACTTCAGGTAGATTCTGAAGAAGCTATTTTTAATGCTGATTCTACATGAGCAAACTTGTGTGAGATTGGCTATGTAGTCAAAAACTAGATACCGTACTTACTAACTTGTAGGCCTTCCTATTTGAAGGAGTATGTGTTCCTCATAAAGTAAAATGTCTAGTATGAGTATGGAAGTGAAGCTTTAAAGCAAAACGGAGTAAGTAGCAACAACAGTATAGAAATATATATAAATTGACTGTATTGTATTTTCAAATGCACAGGTTCAAAATGTTGAAGGTATTTATATATGTCAAGTTTGCCTGTTTCCAAACTCTGAATTCAAAAGTGAGGTGCAGCTTGAACTAATAAGTTATTTCAAGCCTATTTTGGGTTCTCTTGATGTTGGAGAACAGAGAAAAGCAATGAGAGTAAGGAAGGAGGATAGCGGTGAAGCTTTGAGGAAAGGGGGAGGGTAGCTGGAAGGATTAGTCTTGGCGAGCTGTTGGACATGGAGGACAAGTGGTGCCATAATGGGTCATTGTCAGAACAGTTAAATTCCTAAAGCCTGGAAAGCTATCTCACTGGAAGAACTGAACACTTTTATAAATATAACCTAATATAAAGTGACTTTTAAAACATTATATCCTTGCACTTCATTTGTGATCTGTGTTTGTGATGAAATGGTTTTTGTAGCAGTTATATTCCTGACGTCTGTAATCTGTTGTGATCTGGCATTTTGGAGAAAGAGGTCCGTCAATTCACCAGTGCAAGAGCTGCACTTGAGAAGGCTTCTGTTGTATGTTTGTGCAAATTTCAAGCACATTTGAACTCTGCACAGAATACTCTAGGAAGAAAGTAGCAAAGGGTATTTTAACCAGTTCTCTTGGTTTGATTTCTTTTGTAATGTTACGTTTTCAGTCATACAAAGCTGTCTGCTTGTTTAAGTTTTGCTGGAGACTGACTCACATAGAAAACTTGGCCCAAGTGTGCAGTCCTGTGAAAACTGGTAGGCACCAATCACAAAGCCAAAACTAGAAGTGAGAACTCTCCCAGAATTCTAATGCTATGAATGGAAATTATGTCATTAAAATGCATAGCAGTGGCCATGTACTTGGGGCAACAAGCTAATTTGATAATGTATTAGACCAGTAAAACTTCACTCCTCAGAACTAATCGTGCTTTTATTGGTATCACTTGCAAAGATGAAAAAGCAAATTATCTATGTTTAAAAAGCTGTTATATGAATACAATTTCACTTCATTTAAATATCAAGTTATGTATTTAGTTTGTAACAGCTTATAATGATGTGTAATTTCAAAGCATTCCACGTTGAATGATTGCAATGCTACTGGTTGTGCATTATTTCAAAATATATCACTTCTTATTAGCAAACTTCTAAGAAATAGCATAGGTTATATAATGGTAGGTATAATGCTCCAGTTATACTCAGACACTGAGGATGACCTGTTTCCAAGCTGTGTTGGTGTGTGTCCCTGCTTTTTTTTTTTGTGCTTTGGGAATAGCACTACTCTTTGAATGCCTCAAACGCGGCGGGGATGCTGGGAGCATTCTGGCGTTCTGTGCTAGTGCAAGGTTCTTTGTCTGCATTTTTATGGCAAAAAAAAAAAAAAAAATCTGAGTCATGAGCATTCACACTTGTCTTAAGTAGTCTTTTTTTTTTATTATTATTAACTTCTTTATTTTTCTGATGAAGCCAAGACTTTGATACCTAAATACCACAAAATCAAGCGTGGGAAAATGTGCTGCTATTGTCATATGTTTACATTACGTGGCTTTTCAAAAGCTAGTATGATGCCTCTGATTGTCCTGGGCCTGATCTTTGCCTATCAGTTCTTCATGTTCTGTCATATGGTCCCATGCATTTGGAAACTGGGGACTATGAAGAAAAGGGACAAATGCATGGCATATGCATATGCTAAATATATGTAACCCACACTTCTTTATTCAAAAACTGCCCCAAACCCAAGATTTAATAACTAGACTGGAATTAACTTTGAGTTTGACATTAAAATTGTCAATGGTGTTGGCTACTTGAGAACATCTGTTATTTAAGACGTGTTTGTTGCATTTAGAAGTATTTTCTCATTCTATCACAGTAGGTTCTGTTGGCTGCTCCATTTTGGGGATCCATCTTCATCAAAATCTTCCTAATACCACATACTGCTTTTAGTATATGTATGCAAATGCCTTTTACTGGTTAGAGATTCTCTATGTACTCTACAGGTGTAAGGAAATTTTTGCAATGCCTGTTTACTGTTAATTTCTTCTTGAATTTCACTTGAGGAAACTGTTTTATTTGGCGTAAACCAGGAAAAAAACCAAAAACTCGCAATTTTTAGTATAATTACACTGTTTTCATCCTCTTCAAATTTGAAGTCATCAGTTTTTGATGCAGCATGAATACGGAGATGTATTCTCAGTGTAAGCATCCTGATTTGCTAACAACAGAAGTGGTTAACCAGTCCTACTACATATACAAATGGTTTTTGCAGTACTGTGTTTCTGTTCTTATTTTATTTTTTTAAATTGAAGAGGTGGAAAATTATTTCTGACTCAGTACAAAACCACATAAATGCATTTAAATTTCTTTGTCTGGTATCAGTATGATGATTGATCATGAAAACTGAGTCTTTTGCAATATTTACTCTTATAAATAAATCCCTAATTCAACGGACTTCTCAATTTGGGAGAACTTAAAGAATATTTTTAGCAATATGTATTTAAATACACTGTATAGGAAAAAGTTTAATTCTTAAAGTGTACTGTTTTCCATGTAGCTTAGATTCTCTCAATTTCTAGGATAGTACCTCTCCAACTAAATGTGTTTGCCATGTAGTTATTTGCTGCTTATAGTTCTTTGCATGTTTCTTTCCAGTTAGAGCTTAACTTGCATCTTGTGCATGGTTTGTGCAAACTGCATTTTAACTTGTCTTTGTCTTTGATGCTTGCAACCTAATCCATCCCAGCTACACTGCCTCGAAAAGAAAGTGCTGTCAAACAGGAAACTGAGAGTGAGTATGACTAGTTGCATTAGTTGGTATTGTCAGTGCATGTGTGTCAATGTAAAGATGTGGTGCTGCATCATGGGAAACCTACCTAACACTAAAGCATTCTGTTCAGAATGAAATAAGCATTAGCAGAGTCATTGTTTTTGCAAGGCAAAAATTAAGGACAGGCAAGACTGCCCAAGATAAAAATAGAGAAGTATTGCACGTAAAGACAATGTCTCTTACTTTTCCCATGCTAGTAGCTGATCTAAAAGAAGTATTTGTGCCCAAGAGGTTAGTTTCCAACTCTTTCAGCTTTTATTGGATATATAGACTTGTATATGGTCCCTAGACCAGGAAAGTCATGTCAGGATGCTAATATAGCAATTAAATGAAACGTGCAGGATTGGTTTCGAGGTTCTTTATGGTTGAGGTATGAGATGTTTACATTTGGGTCAAATATTGATGACTTCTTGTGGTTTTGTGTTTGTTGTTACTTGCTTGTTTTGCTTTGTTTTTGTTACTGGCTTTCTTCATCCTGTTTCAGCATTTCAGAAAACTTCAAACATCAACAGAAAAATGCACCTCACGTAAGGGAAAGCCGTAGAATATCAGGGAGGAATGTCTGAGCACTAATTTTGCTCACAGGGATGGAAGTAACATCAGAGTAACAGCAAAGTTCATCTGGGATTGTAGATCAGACAAAATAGCTATGTAGCCAAAAAAAGAAAAAAGATCAAGTTAAAAGTGGAAAGTGCCTGTAAAACTTTTGATTTTTATTTTCCCCCCCCTTTTGAATAAATTATTATTCTTATTTGCCCAAAGTACACATTCACAAAGATCATAACTGATCTTTGCTTCCCAGCTTCCAAGGACAATACCCTAGTATTCCTGTATTTGACTTTTATGTCTTTTAGAGAGATGCTTTTATACCTCCTTCATAATTTACAATGTGGGATTAGATATCTAAATTGTATTAAACTTTGAAACTTGCTGAAGTATTTCACTTATTTGGAAAGAGAAAATAACTGATTATAGGAAGAGCATTTTCAGCCTAGAATAAAGTGAGCTGATTTCTAACATACAAGATCAAGAGTTGCTAGTAGTCCTACATACGGTAATTAACCTATTCTTGAGAATTTTATTCTACCTTTGCATCCCTCTTTCATGGTTTCTTTATTTAACAGGTCTTCATGGAAGCTCTGGAAAACTGACTGGATCCACTTCTAGCCTAAATAAACTCTCTGTTCAGAGTTCAGGAAATCGTAGGTCTCAGTCATCCTCACTGTTGGATATGGGAAACATGTCTGCTTCTGATCTTGATGTGGCTGATAGAACAAAATTTGATAAGGTAAAGCAAAAATGTTGCATAGGAATTCTGCTTACCTGTGTATTAGAACTGTGTTCCATATCCTTCTCAATTATTAAAAAAGTATCTATTTTTTGAACTGGGTCAGTGTGCATTTTTAAGCAAATAGGAACTCAACTGATTCTTTGACTTTTTCTCAGTTCAGGAGTTCTGTTCCATTTTGGCAGTAAGCACAAGTGAAAGTGAAAGTTAAGAAGGCGTAATCTTCTTTTAGCCAGGACTTAAGCATGGTCCTGAAATCTTATTTATACTGGTCTCGCAGGAAGGTCAGTGTCAGTTTTCAGCTTTAACCAATTACACTAAGTTGTTCTTGGAGTGTCTTCAGCATCTGTTTAAAAATGTGCTGTCCTCAGCATCTATTTTTTCATCGTTATTTTTATTATTATTTTTAATTTTCCTGACCCTTTTGAAGTCACAAAGCTCAGTTAGTGGAATTAATGCCTCAGTATGAGGGGGAAGGGAAGGAAGTGTACTTGTTCTGAAAGAGAGATTATTAATTTTTTTTTTTTAATGAAAATTCTTTTTCTCTCACACTCTTGAAATCCTTGCTCTTTTTTCCATCTGGAAGGAAATTTGTAAACGTGTAATGTTTTAAAATATAAATTATGACAACAGCAGCATTTTTTCTAGAATTAAAGTGATTAGTTTTTTTAAAACAGTCTTGTACAAGTGTTATGACTTTTTCTCACCCTTTGGGAAAATGTGAATGTGGTTGATATAGACAGAGCTGCAAGCTACTGAGCAAACATAGTGATTTTTTCAATTACCTTTTTAGCTGAATTTCCAGAAGAGATTTACCATTGGATTTACTTGTGTAAATTATTCTGTCTTAATCCTTAAATATTTGTGGAGAAATATTAAGTAAACAGTATAGACTGGAAATATGTCTAACACCTGAGAATTTCAGTAGCTCATACTAATTAACATTAATTATTTCCAAGATAGTGCTTCATTTTGCAAGAAATCTAATCACAATGAATACTCTTATTTCAGTGCAAGACCTGCTATTACTTTCTGTAGCAGTTAGATACAAATTTTTTCTACAGAACAGTTACCTTCTACTTGTTTTCTTCACTGAGGGATTTTTACTTTTTGTCTTCTTAGCAAACAGGGACAAAAAAATGGTGGCAGAACCTGTTGCTTGCTGTTAAAATTCTAAGGTATTCACTACAGCACAAAAGTCTGTCCTTGGGCTAAGAAACTTTCAGTTGTGGGAAAGCACTGATTATTCCCTCTCATCCATTTAAAATAGGAAGGGGAATAACATTAAGATGCAGGTAACACTCTTAGAGATAAAAGCTCTGAGCTGTTTGCGTTTTTGTTAAGTGAAAATTGGCTTTCTAACGCTTACTGAAGATAAACAGTAAAAAATAGTGATTAAATAATATTTAATAATAATTAAACATTGTATTTGTAACTATTTAAATTAGTCAATGTGTTGATTAAAATATTTGATTTCTTTAGATTTTTGAGCAAGTATTAAGTGAACTAGAGCCCCTATGTCTGGCAGAACAGGACTTCATTAGTAAATTTTTCAAACTACAGCAACATCAGAGCATCTCAGGAACAACAACGGTATGACTCTCTTTCTTCAGTGGCAGAACTTAAAAATACTGAGCAAATCTCATAAGAGACCCATTTAAAAGTTAACTGTGGAATTTATCTGGCAACTAAGTGATCTGGGTGATGAGTACTTTGTTTTTCTCTACTAGCTAGAACAACCTTTGGATTTTGGCTGACAGTACAAAAGTTATTTAAGAAAGAACTGGCGTGTTACTTTTGCCATGGCCTTACTTCCCGATAAGTTCGCACTAAGCTTGCAGTTTCATGATATTATGTAGGAAGGCAATGGGGAGTAATTGTATATAGTGTTGGGGAACGTGACTGGAGATCTTATACCAGAACCACGCCAACCATTGTATTTACTTTGGGGGGAAAAAAAAAGCTGATAATTTTATTGCTTTCATCAGACATGCTTGTCAGTTGAATATAGAATTTGAGACAAACTTTCAACTTCCTATATATATATACTCCTTGTTCTTACAGAATGAAACAGAGGAAATGGATGGAGGAAATTTATCTCGTTCATACATTTCTGGTGTTCCACAGACAGTATCATCTGAGTATGTGCTGATGCTGTTTATTCTTTTTTTAAGCCTACGTATGAATTTCTTTAGATTATAAAATTCTATAACAAATTGTTCCCCTTTACTGAAAATGAATAGAGAACTCTGAATTTGTAAGTAGTCACTTTAATACATCAGCAAATATAAAAAAAGAATCTTGTTCATAAGAATGAATGTTTCTGTCTACAGTAGAATAAATAAATACATAACTGCAAAGTGAAACTAGACTCTGTAATATATAAATATATATATAAAATATATAAAATACGCTTAGCAAAATTCTGAATTTAAGTGTGTGGCAGCTTTCACACAAAAATGTTTTGTTGGAATATTTCATACCCATGACTGTTGATTTTTACAGTGTGGCAGCTTTCTGAAAATCATGAGACATGCTGGTTGCAAGTGAGACTGTTATAGGCAATAAATTTATCCAAAAAACATGTATCGAAGAACACTTAAAATAATCCAGGAAACTATCAGAGTAATATTTTTCTTATGTATTTTTCCTAGGAAGGACATGATCCGACAAATGATGACAAAAATATTTCGTTGTATTGAACCTGAGCTGAACAATCTTATAGCACTGGGGGACAAGATTGATAGCTTTAATTCCCTTTATATGTTAGTTAAGATGAGCCATCACGTATGGACTGCACAAAATGTGGACCCAGCTTCCTTTCTCAGCACAACACTTGGAAATGTTTTGGTGACTGTCAAAAGGAACTTTGATAAATGCATTGTAAGTTCTTCAGTTTTTCTATTTAAGCTAACTGTACTATTTTAGGAAGCCCGCTCCTATTCAATTTGATTTTAGGATTTTATAGTTAAGAGTTTTTGCTTGAATTTGAAGCGAAAATGAGTCTCTTCATTGCTGTTATATTGGCCAAACTTTTTTTCATTGAAAAAAAGTAATTGGTGGTTGTTTCTCTCTTCCCTCTCCATTCCAGTTTTCTTGAAGAATGAGCTATTTGTAAGAAGTACAACCTCTTGTTCTCAAAATTTAAATTCTGTGAGCTAGCTGACTTTTGTAGTTGTTTTAAACTTTTAGAAGTCGATCAAGTAAAAATAATAGCACTCTGGCTTTTTTTACTGTCGACGGTTTACAGGCTGGTTTGGCCTGGTTCCATGACTAGCAGGGCGGAGGGATTTTGCAAAATCCGCGCCTCCGGAAAAGGGAAACAGGTGACCCCAAAATAATTAAAAACAGTGGCACGATCTGAGGAGAAACAAACTAATTCACTAAATATGGTATCGGAATGCAAGATAACACACTATAATACAATATAATTAGAATTGAAGCTAATAAATCAAATATAATGAGAGAGAGAGAGATTGTCCGAAAACTGGGTAGGCCTCACCATAACGCTGAGGCAAGATGCGCAGTCCAGTCGAGCAGGGAGGGAGTCTGATGAAGAAGAGCCCGGTCAGATGACCTACCAAGGCCTTATATCTGTTCCCCCTGAACAGAATGATAACAGCACAGCGAACAGGCTTCTGGGGAACGTAGTTCTTCTCTTTGGGCACGGGTACCCAGAACACTTTAGCTCCCAGTGCACTACATGATGTTATGATGTGGAATACTGATAACCAAAAATCATAAAACCATGACATTTACGTTCCAAAAAAACCCAAAACAACCTCATGGACTTAAGGGAAAATCAAGATCTATATAATATGCCGAATAGACATCTGTTCCATGTGTTCAGGTATTTTTATCATTAAAACACAGATTTTTTGTTAAATGTTAAGATTTCTCTCCTACTGCCAAAAGATTTGCCAGCTTCTGCCACCAAGGCAGTTTGCTATTGTTAATAAGGCAACCTTAGTACAGATACTTGTTTGTGTGACTGCTGCTTTTGCTTTTATTGTAGTAAGTGTAATTTCACTCCAGGCCAGTGTGGTAACACTGATCATTCATTGTCAGAGCAATGCTTGAGGTAGTTTGAAGTTGTTTTTTTTTTTAGCTTATACTTAAAAATAAAATTTCAACAGAAGATTAAAGAAGCTTTCTGTGGCAAAATTAATAGTTTGCTGGGTTGATGCTGAAAAGTGAAGTTGTGGAATGGAAGTCTTAAATATCATTTGCTAATTGCTTCTGGTGGATAAGTTGTGGATTAGTTTTTGTGTTTTTTTTCTTAATGCTAAAAAAGCGAGCAAAGGAAGATAAAAGCTGGAAGATTTTACTTATCTTTCTTCACAATTTTCACTTTTAACAAATTTGTGAAGATTAAAAAGGAAAGAAAGAACAGTAGATAGAATAATTAAAAGATAAAATGATCTCCCTGATTAAATATGTGTTACTTTTTTGGTATGTTTATTTTTTTCTTTTACTAGTCATTATATGGTCTGGAGTTGTATTGTAGAGGCTAACTTTTGTGTTTTTTTCCTTTTAATTTAAGAGCAATCAAATGAAACAGATGGATGAAGTAAAAATCTCAAAGAAAAGTAAAGTTGGGATCCTTCCATTTGTTGCTGAATTTGAAGAGTTTGCAGCCCTTGCTGAATCAATTTTCAAAAATGCAGAACGACGAGGAGATCTGGATAAAGCATATATAAAACTTATTAGAGCTGTTTTTATCAGTGGTAGGTCTTCTCATTTGGTAATACTTACTAAATTAATTCCTCCTGTGTAGGTATATTTTGCTCCGTTTAATTGGTAATGGTATTTTTTTAAAGACTCTGTACTGTAAACCACATTTATTGTGACCAGCATTGCACTGATTAAAAAAAACAACAACAAATCCCTCATTTACGGAAGCAAGTTGAAACATTTTGATAAAATATAATCTTTAAAAGCAAACCATAGATATTTCCCTTAACACATACATGTAAAGTAACTTCTGGTTATGACAGAGGAAGTGCATAAGCACTCAGGAAGGATAGGAGAGATAACTGCAATACTACAGGCCCAGCCTGAAGTGGTTTTCTGGCTTTTCTGCACCAGTATAGCTTAAATGAGGAGATGAGACAGGGTGGAATCCCTGTCGTTTGGCTCTAATGCTGTTCAGCTTCTCAGTGCTGTGTTGTCTCATTCAGTCCTAATTTAGCCTTGTGTTCTGGCTATGAATTTGACCATTTCATAGCAGATGAGGTCCTCTGTGTCCTAGACGGACACAGTAGAATGTCTCTCCTATCCCTGTCTGTTTTCCCAACTCTGATCTGGAAAACCAGAACAGTCTTGTTCTCCTGTTTTTATTCATTTATTTTGTTATTAACCAAAAAAAAAAAAGAAAAAGAAAAAGCTGAAGGTGAAGTAAGAGAAATGAAACTCCAGAAAAATTGCCTTTTAAACAACAGAGAGACCTACCACTCCATGCTGATTTATGTACATACTTTGAAACTACTCTGCCTATAGTACTTCCCAATCACTGGGACGTATCTCTTTTCCAGAAGGAGGCTGAGGAAGAGGAAAGAGTTCTGGCAATAAAGCTTGTTTGAGGAAATTGTAGCACAGGAATTCTGAACATATTAGGAGGTTGTGAAGATGTGTCATTTCACAGTATAGTGGTCTACAGTTCATAAAGAGTCAGTAGAAGTTGATAGGACAGTGAATTTTAAAAACACTGATTGTATCCAACTGTTTGGGTACTGTTCAAGTGATGAAACTAGGCAGACACTAATAGTCAAAACATACACTGATAGAATTTCTACTGTAGGAAGAATTCAGGAAAGTATATTTTAAGAGATTTAAAAGGATTTCAGTTGAACTTAGAAAAAAAAATATCTGACTAGTACAGCACAAACTTCAGCAAGGAATTACGATGGGGGGAGTGTAAGGGATAGAAATAAATAATGGAGATGAAACAATATCGGAATGATACGCAAAGTTAACGTAAGCAGTACGTTTAATGCAGCTTGATAGTTAATTCACAAGTAATTTTGAAACAAGTCGGAAAAATGTAGTACTTCACATAGAATTAAAAATTGGGGGGAAAAAAAAAAAACAACACAAAAAATCCCCAAACATATAATGTGGGACAACCAAAATTAGCAGCAGCAGACTTCTAATTGGTACTTCAGTGATCTAACTGAAATGAATTGATGATCTTTACTCATACCTTGGTGCCCAGGAGTATGTTCCATAAATATTTTTCATGGTGGGCTTCGTATTTCATAGTCTCAGCAAAATGATGGATGTGTGGGCATAGAGGTTTAATTGCATTCTTGGTTGCAGCCATCCTTTCCTTGGCCTGCCTGCATGCAGATGCCGTAAGGAGTCAATAAGTAGAATTTCTTACACTTGCTCTGTTTTATTTGGGAGGGTTAAAAGTCTGTACGTATCTGATGCTTCTTTTGAAGGCCCTCAAATATTTATTTAGTGACTGTTATGACAATCATTCCTACACATGGTCATCACTGTGATAAAATCCCATTTTTTCTTTTCATCAGTTATGTTTTTTCTGAATTTGGTTGTCCTTTGGAAGTTCTAAATACTTCGTTTCCCTTATCTTTCAGTTGAAAAAGTAGCTAATGAAAGCCAGAAAACACCCAGAGATGTGGTGATGATGGAGAATTTCCATCATATTTTTGCAACGCTTTCTCGGTTGAAAATTTCTTGTCTCGAAGCTGAGAAAAAAGAAGCCAAACTGAAATACACTGAACATCTTCAGTCTTATGTAGTCTACTCACTTGGACAGCCTCTTGAGAAATTAAATGTAAGTATACTTCAGTCTAGCTATATACTACCCTATATAATTTTAAAGTACGTATGTAACTATCTCTTATATGGTTAGTTTACAATGTCTGATCTATTTATCACTATATCTATCATAATCAGTCTTATTATTTTAGACTCAAGCATAGATGCCTCAAGTGCTCTACTTTTCCGCTTACTTTTGTCCTTCCTCAGAACCATTTATTTAATGCACAATTAATCGTGTAGTCAGCACTGTACATTGCCAAGAAAAATCTAGTTGTTTTCATCCACAGTTGTTACCTTGAAGAGTAGTCAGGAGCTTTGGACTGATCTCCCTCACCTCAACTGACTATTACTGTCATTTCTGATTTATATAACTGTAAGAAAAGGTTTAGGAAATTTCTGTAGGTCCTAAGTTGAGCTATGCATTAAACTTAATCTTTTTTTATTTTCTGAATAGTCTAAAATGTATTCTCTTCTTGAAAATTAAGATGCTTGCTACCACTTCTAACTTTCTGTGGGTTGACCTGTCTCTGAACAGCAGCCACCCTCAAGGACAAACATTTGCTTCTCTTCCTCTAGCTGCACTTTTTATTGCTGCGTATTACATTATATGCCAGAGAGTACACTTAGGACAGCTTCTCAGCTGTCCCAGCTGTGTCCCCTCCCAGCTTCTTGCCCATCACCAGTCTACTATGGAGGAGGCAAGAGGAGGACAGGATGTGTGTGGAAAGTCTTGATGCTGTGCAAGCTCTCTTAAGCTATAGCCAAAATGCTGTGGTGTTATCAACACTGTTTGAGCCACAAGTCCAAAGCACAGCACCATGTAGACTGCTATGAAGAAAATTAATTCCATCCTGTCCAGAGCCAATGCAATGCTTCAAATGATGTTACAGTTCTGTATGCACATTCATAAGCATATTTCTATCCATTTTTATTCCACGTGGTGAGGAATCTTGGGAAAAGAGGGCAATAATGAACCAACATTGCTCTTGTATAATTATGATTTAAGTAGAAAACTTCCAATTCAAATGCTTTGCCAGTTTATCTGAAAGATCCAATGCTTTCCCAAGCTGTGGTCTCATTAACTGAGGAGCTTGAGGCTGGTTCAGTATTAGTTACAAGGTGGGAAATGAAAGCTTGACTGCTTCTGTAGATGATTCATTACCTTATTACCTGATTAATTAATTAATTACCTTATTACTTACTGAGTACTGCGTTGGTGTGCCATTCTTTAATGTTTATGGCTGAGCACAACTTCTGTTAAAAAGAGCAACTGTTGTGCGTTCCTGTTTTTGTTGAAGGTGCAGTTTGACAAGCATTTTTGCAGTTAATTAATTTGTATTTATGACAATCATTAATACTGTTATTGTTTGTTAGCATTTTTTTGAAGGTGTTGAAGCTCGTGTGGCCCAAGGTATACGAGAAGAAGAAGTAAGCTATCAACTGGCTTTTAATAAACAAGAGCTTCGTAAAGTTATAAAGGAGTATCCTGGCAAAGAAGTCAAGAAGGGATTGGATAATCTTTACAAGAAGGTAGACAAACATCTCTGTGAAGAAGAAAACTTACTTCAGGTAAACTAAATCATGGCTTAAAAATCTCTTGTATGTTTGCTGAAAGGCCTTTATTTTTTTCTTTCATATGCGTATCCTGGGAGATGTGCCTACCTTCAGCAAAATTCTGAAAAACCCTGAATTTTGAACTGTTTTGTGGTGGTTTGTTTGTTTTTAATAATCCTTCTGTGATTTTGTTTATCGTAACAGATTGGTTTCAAGTGTGGTGGTAGATTTCTGAAAGAAAATCCCTTTGTGATTCCTTAGCTGTCCGTTAGTGAGTGATCTCTATTCTGCAAAATAAGATGGAAGTAGAAAGAACTAGATATAAATGAACCTTTAGTTTGTACACTGCAGTAGAATACAGTTTGGCTACACTTTTTCTGATAGTGTATTATTCAGATCTTTTGTTACATTCTGTAAACTTTCTCACTGTTGTAAATAATGAGTTAAGTGTGCCTTAACAGCTATTTAGAGTGTGAATATGAAAGCAGGTCTGGTTTGGGTTGCTTTCTTTGAAGCAACCTCTTTAAGAGTGACCTCTTTTTTTCTATTTTGTAATACACTTGATAGGAGTGATGTAAATATTAATGATCTTTAAGAAATTTGGTGGGTAAAAAACTTTGAGAATTTTTAATGCAGTAACTCACTTTACTGAACTTTGCTTTTGACAAGCTTTTGTTTTCACGTCACCTTAACTGAGAATAAATTAATAAGCTAATGTGTCCTGTAGTTCACATTTAGTATATTGTACCAGTTGTCATTTCCGAAAATTTGCTTTCGTTGGCAGGTTGTGTGGCATTCAATGCAAGATGAGTTCATACGACAGTACAAGCACTTTGAAGGGCTGATAGCTCGCTGCTATCCTGGATCAGGAATTACTATGGAATTCACCATACAGGATATTTTAGACTACTGCTCCAGTATTGCACAATCTCATTAAGGTTCTATAAAGGGACAGAGAAGCTAGCAAAGTCTGTGCCTGTATGATAAGGGAATCAAACACTATAGATGCTGTTTGTTTTTAAAAGGTGTATTTTGGTATGTATGTATAGCTAACTGTTGTGTATGTATATGCTTCAACTGTCTTTCAGGGCAAAATGAAACCTTTGGTCATTTGTTGCTCTTCTACTGCATTGAAATACTGTTTGAAAGCATTAATTCTGTGAAACACTTTGTATACATTTTTCCCCTCCCCTAATGTTCAGATACTTTTATTTATAATCCCTCTTTTGCTAAAAGCAGCAAGCACTACCCGTGTAGTACAAAAGGGTACTACCATCTCCACTAATGCTTTGCATCTTGGAAGATTATACAAGCATTAAAGACTGCCACATCTCTTCCCATCCTCATTCCAGAAAGTATGGGTGTGGAACGTAGGCAGTGGGAATACTGAATTCGTGTTCTGAGATGTGATGTGAGGGTGGCTGTCATTCTTGATTAAAATCTGTTCATCGCATTCTTTATGTCTCTGTGTTATTTCAGAAAGGTGGCAATGCAGAGCTGCTTCTGGGGTGATGTCTCTTAGTACTGACATAGTGCTGCTCTACTTCTCAATTGTTTTTTTTTTTCTTCCTTTTAGTAGGTGTGATGTAGCATCACTATAAGCCTTGTTAAGCAGCAGGGAGGGCGGGGTTATGCGCTGCAGAAGTTCCCCTAGCCTAGCCTGGGCAGCGCATGACAAAGGCTGTGGGCACACCCAGGCCCGTCAAGGCGGAGCCGGCTCCGGTCCCACCTCCCGCCCCGCCCACCAGCGCGAGGGCTGCCGGTCGCGCGACAAGGGGCGGGGCGAGGCGGCCGGCGCGGGCAGCGGTTGGCTGGGCCGGCGGCGCGTGCCGTGTTGCTGTGGTGATAAGGCGGAAGTGGCTGCCGCGGCGCGCGCCATTTTCAAACCAGCGGCGGGGCCGGGGCCGGGCCTTCCGCGGGCTGCTGGGGCTCCCGCCGCAGAACCGGCCGCTCCCGCCCGATGCGCTCTGACCGCGGGGAGCGCGGATTAGCCCGGCAGCCGCTGGGCTCTTGTTCCCTACGGGCTCTGCCGATGCCTTGGTGACACGTCTTGGCGACTCCTCCGTGGTTTGCCCTGGAAGAGTTTACCTTCAGCAGCGTGTTGGTAAGGCTGAGCCGGAGGGAGGGCGGCGAGGAGAAGAATAAAGGCGGGGGAGATGGGCGCAGAGCAGGCTGACAGCCGCTCGGTGTTCAGTGTGCTGCTGTGCGCTTACACGGCCTGGTGCCTCGTTACACAGCGATCTGTTCCTGTAGCTCATGCCTTTTGTATGTGTAAACACGGTCGCTATCAGAGGCATGGGATACTGAGTTGGATTGAGCTCAGGTTATACTGAAGCTGTACTGCCATTCTTATATGCATTTTATATCTCCAGAGAACCCTATTTTCCTGATGGAGAGGTTATTGAAGGCTTTGTGATGTGACAAGCTCTAGCAACGAGCCTTAAGTGAGATTTGTGATGTGGTTAATCTGTAAGGGCTAGGTGTGGAATTACTGGCACATAACGTCTTTCCAATTCCATTCTCCTCTATGAAAGATTGTACAAAGATTATTGTCCTTAAAGAATTCGGTGTCTGGTAAGCTCTCTGTAGCAACAACCCCCAGCTCTTCTGGTTATTTTAATTTCTTTACATCTTTTCTTTACATCTCATCTCATCTCTTACACCACAAATGACCTAACCCATTTCTTGGACTAATTTTGTTATCAAATGTGGCTCTAGGGAGTGTAAGACAATACTTTTTCTTGTTTAAGAAAGGTGGTAATAGTGAATTGATATGAATTTCTCAGTCTTAAGGAAGAAGGGCATGGTAGTGATTCATTCTAAAAGTTGTTGGTATCTCTTAATCCTAGAGTACATTTAGGAATGACACCTTACTTAAAAGTTGGTTGCAGTGATTTAACAAGATCCTGTATCCACTTCTTGGTCATACTGGAGCACAGACAAGCATAGTTAGTGTAGAAAAGCTTTATTCCCTTACTCACTGTAAAGCAGTTTTGTTCTTGCTGTTACTGCGAAGCTTTCTCAGGGTGATTAGTGGAAAATTCCTTTTTCTTTCCAAAACATATGCTCTTAAATCAAGCCTGATGAACAACTGTAATTAATCTTTTTAACTCATCTAGTTCTTAAGGAGAAGATGGACTCAAGAGTTATCACCTTACTTCTGTAGTAAGATGGATCTGTGAGGCAAGATCTTGGTGCAGTAACACAATCACTGCTGTCCCGATTTCAACCCAGACTGCTCAACGTTACTGTACAAATATGAGTCCTGCTTTGTAAATTCTGAAAGTAAGATTTAGATATGAAAGATAAAAAGTATACTTTTTTTTTTTGGCAATAGTCTGGATTGTGAAAGATGCTACGCTGATGGCTGATTCAAGAAATTGATCTACTTCTTTGTCATCTTTATAGAGAGATCTTTTCACAGTGCGGTTCTGGAAAGAAAACTCATGTTTGTAATCTTAAAATCATAGACTCACGGAATGGCTTATGTTGGAAGGGACCCGAAGGTTCATACAGTTCAACCCCCTTAATGTGCAGGGTTGCCACCCACTAAATCACACTCCTCATCCAACCTGGCCTTGAATATGTTGAAAACTTTTTGGTTGCCCTATGATTCTGTTTTAGTTTAACTAGATTTTCAGAATATTCTTATGTATTTATTATGCAATAAATTACTCTTCCATGACTAGTTTCTGTATTATTGCTGCTTTAAGGGACAAGTGCTGTAACAGACAATGTTTTGCAGGTGTCCTTTTTTTCTTGACCTTAGAAAAGCCACTTTGGAGCTGTGTTCGCCATGACGACAGCAGCAGAGCGGAAGTTCGTTAACCTCAGGAAACGTCTGGATCAGCTGGGCTATCGGCAGCCCTTGGGAGTGGAGAGTTTACCTTTGGTGGAAAAGCTTTTCAGGTATTCCAAAGGAGAGTCTTTATTGATTAAAAAAAAAAAAACAAAAAACACATTGTATTCATATAGCAGGTATTGTTTGATTTTATTTTTTGATGTGAGGGGAAAATGGTTAGCCTAAAGATTATTTTCAAGCAATCTTATTTCAAGGCTAACATTTGGTTTCAGCATATGATGAAGTCAAGTGGGTTTGCTTAAGTTATAAGAACATCTTAAGATTTATTTTAAATCATTATATTGTTAACATAGTCTCTAAGGATCTACAATCAAGGGAAAATTCAACTTTCTAACCTTACCAGTTAGCCAAAACAGTTGCTGCTGATAATTAGAAGACACACTTAGAGCTGGTTGTATAATAATCCCCGTTGTCTCTACTGTAACTGAACATAAAACGTTCACAGCTCCATTTTTTTGTTATTCCATTTGGAGAAGTTTAAACTTGCTGTCTTTGCTGTTGCGCAGGATAATAATAGAAGAAAACAAACTTTCTTAATGTTTCTGATGTTTCATGGCTTTGATGCAATAGGAACATAATTTCCATAGTAATCTAGTTATATTTGACTAAACATGCAAAAAAAAGATACAATTGGTTCTAGTAATAGTTAACATCTAATGCAGATAGAAGAACCATATGTAGGTAGATGTAATCTGCCTTGAATATTGTCTCTTTCAGAGACAGATAAACAGGTGGGTTTTGTCTCTCTATCAATGACTTTAATGTTCACAAAAATGTTTGTAGCTACTTACCAGTAATCTCAGTTATGGTGATCAGAATTTCCGTATGAGAATATGACTAACCTTCTGAGTCTTTAAATTCTTACCTGTAGCTTTCTTCTGCTTCTGCAGTAAGCAGCGCTACAAGGTATATATGGGGTTTGGAGTGGGGAAAAAAAAAAAAAAAAAGAAATCATCCGGCCAATTTTGAATTTCTCACTTTATGTACAAAAGTGAGTTTATTGAATTATCAGTTGTAAATTTCTCCATATCTTTATTTTGCGTATTTGTCCTGTCCTTTCCTGTATACTTGTTTTAAGCAAATGATTTATGTCTTTCCATTTTTCTTACATTAATGTTCTCTTTGTTTTTCTTGGAACTTATATGCTCTACATTTAACGTGGTCTGGTTTTGTTTCTAAGGTTTTAATAAATATTTGAAGCAACAGTTTAAAGGCTGATAACGTTCTGATCACGTCTGTTGGTCCTTGATTCTAGTGACCTTGTTCATACAACAGAGAGCCTGCGCAGTGCAAAGTTATCTGCTGGAAAAAATGAGAAAGAGTGCAGCAATTATGATGCTATTATAGAACCATATAAAACGGAGAATGCAAAACTTACCAGGGAAAATAATGAGCTGCATTTGGAAATATTAAAACTGAAAGAGCAATCTGATCGTCATATTAAAGGTAATATAAAAATTATGAGACTTCTTAAAAATTCTTCAGTGTCAAAAGTGTGGACGAATCTGCAGATTCATTTATCTGTAGTTCTACTTGTGAGTGCTCCTTAATTTTGGTGCCTTTAATTAAGGTTCATGTGAAGATATTCCTTTTGTAATTAAAAAAACATATATTAGTGTTTATGTATCCATCTGTAGGTATACATAAACTTACCAATGGGTATTTGGAAACTTTATGTTATGAAAAAAGAATATAAGCGTCGTTTTAATGCCCATTTTAGTGAATAAAAAAGATAAAATTGCTCTTTCTCTCCCTTGAAGATTTGAAAGCCAGCTTAAGGAGGGTTGAAAATGAAGCGGCTGACTTGAGATTCCTGAATAACCAATATGTGCATAAAATTAAACTGCTGGAAAAAGAGAGCAAAGCCAAGACTGAAAAAATTCAGCAGCTTCAGGAGAAGAATCTGCAAGCAGTGGTGCAAACTCCTGGTGAGTGAAAATAATCCCAGGTAATGTTTCTCTTGGCTTTTTTTTTTTCTTTCTTTTTTTGGCTCTTCAGAATATATATGTATTTTTGCCATATAGGAAGATAAATTCCTAAAGTAAAATAACACCGTCTAGTAAAATGACATTAATTTTGAAACTTTGGGCTCTGAATTCAGTCTTCCTCTCTGTATGGAAGAAATTTCATCAGTTGTGCTGCGGACAAATTTGAATACAAACTTGAATTCGTTAGAGGGCTATTACGTTAAAACATGGCTGAAAGGCACTGTTGCTCACTGGCTTTTATTTCCATTTTTTAATGCTGCTCCTAATCTAGCCTTTATTTTTTAATATGTATTTGAATGTTTTGACAGTTAACTGATGCTGTGTAAGTGAATAATTGAGATTTTCATTA
Organism: Pavo muticus; assembly: GCA_016647715.1. NCBI lineage: Eukaryota > Metazoa > Chordata > Aves > Galliformes > Phasianidae > Pavo > Pavo muticus. Next base: position 45,105 of record JACDJE010000435.1, on the reverse strand, counting down.
ACCAAGATCAGAAGTAGCAAGATGCAAATTATGTCTGCAGGCAAATAGTCCAACCCTCTGAAAGTTTACAGCATTGAAAGATTTCTTTTAATAACTTAAGGTGCTAAGGATATTACTTTTAGGTTAATTACTTCTTCCATTGTTTCCATTTTTCTTCATTTTGTTTCAAATTAAGGGTGATCGTGGAAAGTGTGCTGTAAAATTAGTTCTTTCCTTCAAAGTCATTTGATTTTACCCATCTTTTTGGCATCTGAGGGAAATAATAATGTTGTGGGGTGAAATAAAAGTCACACTTTTTCATACCTTTCTATATTTTATGTCCACTGCTTCAAAGGTGCTGTTACACTTTTGTTTGTCTTCCCTTGTACTTAAGTGCTTGTCCACCACCCTTACAAGATTTTTCCATACTACAGCATCAAAAACTTCATGTACTTATTTGTTTGATGGAGAGTAATTTTTCCCTCTGTAAAATATATTTTGCTTTTTTTTAATATAATGCTGCTATGCATCCAAATAACCTACTTTGCTTGATATGTTTGTGATACAAATGATAGTACTGTAGAAGGAAAAGGAATACTTGTAAATGTCACAGAAGTTAATCTGGTCATGAAATGGCTCCTAAATTTGAAAACAAAATGTTTTTTGTGATCATTTAACTTAGCCTTTTTCAGTTGCTTTCTCTAACTGCTAGGGGAACTGGTTAACAATGCCAAGTGACTGCTGCTTCTTTATCCTTTCTTTTGTTAGTAAATCTGCTCCTGTCCTTTGCTCCTTAATTTTCCTGCTTTCTATCTTCTTGCTTTCTCTCTCTGTTGCTGAATGCGCGTTTGTTTTCTTCAAAGAGCCAAAGGCTTTATTGGTGCCATTATTATTAAAGACTCTTAATGCATATAGTGTTTAAGCTGGAAGGAAGGTAAATCAGTTACAGATTCAACAAGTTCAAGCTGTAGACTATTTTGAGACTTAAGCACTGGAACAAATGACTTGTACTAGACTTCGCATATTTCCTCATTTTAAAACTGAACTTCGGCAAAACCAATACTAGCTGCAGAATGATGGCTGCCTTGTACAAATTTTATTAACTTGTTTCACTCAGATTGAAACGATGCATTATGTCAGTTCAGAAGCAGTGCAATAAATATAGAATTGCACTTTGTATAAGAGGTGGAGACTCTCTTGCTTTAACATCATGTAACAGCTGTTTGACTTCGGGCTTTTTCAGGTGGCAGAAAAAGAAACATCCCGTTCAGGCGTCAACGCATGCAGATAGACCAGCCTGTCCCTCCATCAGGTGTTAGTGCCTATCCAGTGCCTCAGCCAGAGGACCCCTACATTGCAGACCTTCTTCAGGTGGCTGATAATCGGTAATCTAGAGAATTTTTAAATGTTGAAGTTAGGTGTTAATTATCTGCTGCTGTGACTTCAACACCTCCTTCTGCCTCTCAAATTTGCCTGAGGAAAAAGGTTTCATGATGTTTTGAGAACTCTATAGTTCTTAAATAGAATTTTACTTAGTGATTGACCTTGCTGCTTCTGTTGAAGTTGCAATGATATTTAATATGCTACTTATATCCTTAAAGGATTTCTGTTAAGATTTCTATACAGGATTTACTCTTGCACTGAGTATTAAGTAAGGGATTCTGGGAAAAACATAAAAAGGCGTAACATTTTGTGCAGGAGCAAACTGATCTTTTGTGTTTATAGTGGAAGGCTAGCATATTCTCACTTATGTAATACTATTTTTAGCTTGGGAACCTACATTACGAATGGTTCAAGACAATTTTTCTTATTCTGAATATGCCTGTAAGTGGATTTACTTGACGAGGTTTTGTTAGTGAGGAAGCTGCAGGAGTGGCCTTTGTGAGAGGAGATCAAGGGCTGCCCTGTGCCAGACACAGCTGCCTTCAGCTGGCTCCAAAATGTGCCCACCGATAGCCAGAGCTGAGCCCATCAGCCAAACTAATGGTGCTTCTGTGAAAGCGTACTTGAGAACAAGTGGAAAAAAAAAATGCAAAGAAGCTGTTAGAGAGAGGAGTGAGAAAACACCTGAACAAGCGGTTATGCTTCAAAGGAGGCTGCAGTCTGTGGAAAGAGAAGCTGCACTGGCACAGGCTCCTGGAAGGACCTGTGGCCCATGGAGAGGAGCCCACACTAGGGCAGATTTTATGGCAAGAACTGTGATCGGTGGGGCACTCATGCTGCAGCTGTCTGTTCTAGATGGACTGTAACCCTTGGAAAGGATGCATGGTGAAGCAGTTTTTAAAGAACAATGTCCTGCTTTTTGCTGGGATGGAATTAGTTTTCTTCCTAGTCACTAGTATGGTGCTGTCTTTTGGATTTAGGATGAGAACAATGTTGGTAACACCACTGTTTTAGTTGTTGCTAAGCAGTGCTCACACAGAGCCAAGGATGTATCAGCTTCCCGTGCTGCCCTGCCAGCGAGGAGCTGGGAGGGGACAGCACTAGGACAGCTGACCCAGACTGGCCAAAGGACACCCCGTACCATGTGGTGACATGCTGAACAATAAAGCTAGGGGAGTTCGCTGTGGGGGGCAACTTCTTGAGGACAGGAAGTAGAACAGTGGGGAATGAAGGGGTGAGGTTGAGCCCAGGAAATGGAGGTGGGTAGAAGATGGTCTTGAGTTGTCTTTGTTTCTTATCATCCTACTCGACTGCTAACAAAGTAATCTTCCTCGAGTCTTTATCCCGCTGTCCTTTTAAGGAGATGGAGTGAGAGAATGAGTGAGGGTCTGACAGCCAGGCAAGATTGGCCTGCCACAGTATCTCAAACAATAGCTTCTATATTAATATTTTGTATCAGCAAAACAGTTTTCTTTTTGGTGAAATATTTCCATTCAGGAGCAAAGAGAAAATAACAGTATTGAATTTTTGTGCATGGATGGCTCATTCATGAGTCTACATAAACAGTATATTGCTATGTTTCAGAATACAAGAACTTCAGTCAGAAGTAACACAGTTACAGGAAAAACTAGAGATATCAGAAAACGGAAAGAAAAATTACAGCAAGCAGGTATGTTTACATTTATTTGACTGTTTTCTTTTTTGTTTTAATTATTTGTAATAGCCTTGATTATAATTTTATTTTAACCTTGTTATGAAACCATTGTAGGTGTTATAAAATACAGTTATTCTAATTCTTTCTTTCCTCTACGCTGTTGTGAATTTGTAGCTTTGTAGACAGCAGCAACATTGGAATGCTTCCCCACCTCCTTTGCTTATAGATATTTCTACTTAAAAGTCGCATTAAATAAACTGTAAGTTGATGATTATAAGCTCAATTTTTTTTTGTACATCTAGGGTTTTTTAGTGTTAAAATTAATTGGTTAAAATTAATTTGATCTACAGGTACATTAGGATAATTTTTTTATTGTTTGGACTAGTTATATTTCATTTTTATTTTTCAGGAGGTTAATTCATGGACAGCAGATCTTACAGCTCTTTAATTAGATAGGATCAAAAAGATAATACAATACGTATAAATGAGGGAATTGCATCAGGTGTTTGTATCTTGTTATATCTTTCAATATCTGAGGAGTAGTGGACCCAACCCCAACATCTTTTTGTTCAGTCACATCTTGGTGAATTAAATCCTTTTGTTGCTCTCCAAGAAAATAATCTGCTAGGACTTGTTCCAGTTTGTTGTTGTTGTTTTCTCCTATAAATATTATTTGTTTAGTTTTATTTCAGAGAAATCACTTTGTTCAGAAAAATGCAGAATTCAAGAAAATTGAATACTAAATTTAAAAATTAAATTGTTAGAGACATCTTTTCTTGCAGAGCATTACGTGGGAGCATATCAGAACAAAGGTACTGTTAAATGCTGTAGAAGATGATAAAGGTTTTCTTTCTTCAAAGGTTGAGCTTAGAGACAAAGAAATAGAGCGCCTAATGCTAGCATTGGATGGTGGTCGTTCTCAAGAAGTTATATCTCTGGAATCAAGAAGTAAAAGTAATGAGAAACTTATTGACCAATTAAATTTGCAGGTAATGAATTAATTGCTGTTGATTAGTCAAAATGAAAAATACTAGCAATTAAAAAAAACCAATCCACAAACAACCTTTAGATCTTCTTTAAAAAAGAAAATTCAGTATTCGATAAAAATCAACGAGTTTAACTTACTTTGCTTTTTAGGTGGTAGAGTTTCTTGTCTAAAGAAGTTTCTTGTTTTAAAAGCCTGTTTTTTATGAAGAATTTAATGTACCCACATCTGTGTATAATCTGAGAGTATTCAGGAAATTTCTATATGATACACTGGTTTGACTGAGTTTGAAATTACTTGTTTAAAATGTATATGCTTACATTCCGTCTTTGGAACTAACTCTGGTATATATACTTATCAAGAGGTCTGCAGGTAATCTCACCAGATAGCGGGAAATCCTCTTAATTCCAATGGTCCTCACCTTTATTCCAACATAGACTTGCAAGAAGATAATAAGCTTAGGATAAGGATGTTTGTGTTTACTGTGCATGTTAGCATGCATACGTTATTGGTCTCAGATTGAAAATTTCTGAATCTGATATAAGGCTGACTGGAGTACAGATGAAGTATAGTCTATATCTGGACTTACACTAAGTATTTACCATTTGGATACTGATTGTGTATGATATACAGGGTCACAGAGAGCCAGGCTGCAGAGCTCGTTGGCTCAGGTTCAGTGATGCAAAAATACGGTACGAGCTATGACTTGGAAACAGTACTGCTGTTTTCAGCGATCCTGAATTAGTAAGTTGTGGTGAAGATAAATTGCTTATACAGAGTGAGCCCAGGCTATACTTTCAGAGCTGCATAAGGCAGATTTTTGGGCTATCAAGGCTATTTATTCAGGCTTAGTGCCAATCTACCACTTCTAATCTCTGACAGTAAATGGATTGATGCTATCTAGTAGTATTTACGACCATGAAAAGACTCCCTGTCTTCTATGCCTAGAACCAGACTTCTTTCTGGAATTTTGAGGAAAGTTACGTGGAGATGGAAGTGCAGCACCTCTGTTAGGTTGTGATATTTCAAGCTCCCATTTCCCCATATAGTGTAATTTATATATATTTTTTCTTCCTCCTCTGCCTCTCTTAACTAAACTTGCATGGAATAGCGTAACGGTAAAAAGTGTCTCTAGAGCAGGATTTCTGGAATGTTGTGTTTAAGATGCTGACATATTGAAGGCAAGATAGGTCTTGCGAATGTGATCTGTAAAGCTTCTTTTTCTGTCAAAGAGTTAACAGTGAATCCAAGACTAGCAAATATACTGGATAGATGAATAGAAGGAACTGTCTTCAAGTCTTGTGAAATCTGGGGAAACATTGAGTGCGCTGTGTTTACTGGACTGATGCCCAAGGCAGGTTTCTATACAGCTCTCTGTTTTTCAGTGCTTTGTTTTCAGGATAAACCTTGGATTTTTGAGCCTATGTAAGGAACAACGTAGTAATTAATTCTTTCACCATGCACGCTTGTAAAATAATATTTTTGCATGTTGATATTTGTTTTCTAAGAACAGAAAGTTTAGCCATTATTAACAGGATATCACTTTTAATATATAGATATAGAGATAGCAGATGCTCCTCCTAATCTTCTAAAATATACTACCTAGTTAAGTAATATGTATTGATGTTTTAATGAAAAATATCTTTTAGGTTGAATATCTTCAGCAGTCAAACAAAGAACTTGAAAATCGCATTCAAGACCTCTTGGACACAAAAAAAAATGTAACTAGTGAGGTAGTGCACTTAAGCAATAAGAATGAAGAACTCTGTCAAGAACTGAATGAAATAGACCATTTGGCACAGCAGTTGGAAAGACATAAGGAAATTGTGCTTGAAACTGCAGATAAGGAAATAGGAGAAGCAAAGGTAATCGCTGGTGTTTTTACAAGTAGGATCATCTAAGCTGTTAGGTGAAATTTCTCTGATTTGCCTTAATTTTGGCTTTTTTAGCTGCAACAGGATACCTAAAGGAAGATCGAAAATATTTTTTCTCATTTACTTAGTGGTATATGGAATTTCTCACTAAATGATTAATCACAGCAGTTTTGTCTTATTACTGTGTTAGGTGAGATTAATTCACTTAAGAGGCAGTCTGCCTTCCTTCTTCTGTTAGCTCGGTATAAAACAATTCAGACCTACTTAAAACTATTGATACATAATAGATGTTTGCAACAGTGAAGAGTGTATGGATAGTTTTTTTTTTTAGGAGGAGTCATGGAGTGATTCATTTAGTTGTTTTGTTCAAAATGAGTGTTTATGGTTAAAGTGTTATGCACATTCAATTAATAGGAGCTTTAATGAATGTGTGAACCTAAAATGTGGCAGATTACAAGGAACTAATTATACTTTGTTTCTTAGAAAAATCCAATTTCCTTAAGTTTTGTAACAAAGGAATTGTTGTTTTGAATATGTAACTTTAAAAATAAAGTTTGTTTTATTGACAGAAGGAAATTGAAAGAAAGGACAATGAAATACAGGATCTTGAAGAAACAATCACGAAGCTTAAATCAGTAAGTAAAAAATTCTTCCAGTTTAAATCTTCTTTGTAGTAATTTTATCATACTGTCATTCACGTTTCTTTCATTTATAAAAATCAGCAGTGCTGATTTTTTGCTGATTATTTTTTAAAAATGAAACTCCTATAGTATCTCAGAATTCTATCAAACTAATGTAATTCATGTAAGAACTGAAGAAGCTACATCATGTTGCGAAAATAAGCTGAAAGAAATCTCCGTAGGCAGCATGCTTTACTATCCTTACTATATATTTTGTTATTATTTTTGCTCTTGGAAGTTGTAATTGCCATGACACGATCATTTTTACTAAAATTGAATAATGATATCCAAGGAGGTTTTAATATAGGATCTACTTTGTCTCTTAGTATATGAATAATTACACATTACTTTCCTAGTCAGAAACAAAGCTTAATAGTCCAGATGAAAGATGTCAGTATGACCCATTCCTGAAAGATCTCTTTTCAGTGTGTAACAAACTTTGTTTTAGTATTTCTAGTGAACTTGAAAACATGAAAATATTTTCAGAGCACCAAATTATAGGAAATATTAAATGCCATTTGGTGTAGTAGCTGCAGGATTGAGTTGATTGAGATACAACCTTGTGATCTACTTTAACACCAACAATATTACTTAAGTTCCATTTAAAAATATTTCTTGCTTTAGTTACTACTTTTTCCCATGTTTACATCTCACTGTACTTCTGGTTTGGTTTCTTGGAGTAGCAGCTGAATTAAGCAAGGGTGAGTCTTGCTTGTTTCACTGCTAATTGCAAACTGTGTCAGAAGTAATGCTTAAATCAAATCAGTAAGCATTATTGCCTTTAACAAATGTTACATAAAACATCAGGATTACATAAAAGTAAACAGTGTTGAAGATTAGTAGCTTAACAAAATGTTAGGTAAAGAACTTTTCTCCACGTGTCTCTATTGGCACTTCTAAATTTTGGTAATATTTGTTACTTCAGGAGTTGTGCTCGTGTCATCGACAGAATGAGAGACTGAGTGAAGAACTCTTTGGAAAAGCAGACGATGAAGAGAATCTTGAACTACTGCTAAACCAGCTTGAACAAGAGAAACAGAGACTGACAGAAAAAACAGAGAACTTTGAAATAAAAGGTAAATGATAAAATGTAGATTCCTGTAAATTATCGTCCTTTAATTTTTGAAATAGAATGTCTTACATGTTTAAGATACAATTAATAACACTGAGAGACTAAAAACACTAATAGATAAACAAAAAAAGAAGTCTGCAGGTCTTCAATTGTTGTTTAAGTGAAATATTTTCTCTGAAAAGCATGTTTGAAAATTCAGCTTTCACAGTTGAATTGTAGTCCCGCGGGGCAGCCTAATAGTAATCAGGCAGTTTCTTACAAAGTAATTTCTTTTATCCCAAACTGTTTTTGTTCTGTCTTTCTGAGTGAGTGACTTTGGACTGTTTCTTAAGACCTCTGTCCAGACCTTAAAAACCTCCAAGGGCAGAGATTCCTCAGTCTTGCTAGGCAACTACTACCAACGTTTACTTATGCTCCGTGTAGAAATGTTTTCTTTCTATAGCTTGTAAAAATAGCTTGATAGATTGCTTTCCTGCAGCACTTTATCACTCTTGTTTCTTGTTTACCCACATCTGTGAAGAAACTGGTTCCGTCTTGCCTATGAACTCCTCTTGGTATTGTCTGGTGCTCTTAGGGCCCTCATGAGCTGTCTCTTTTATAGGCTGAACAAACCCTGTTCCCTCAGCCAAATACATGGGCAAGTATTCTGCTACTAGACTAGTTTGGAGGCCCTTCCCTGCACTCAGCCAAGTTTATCAAGATCTGTCCTGTACTACACAACTGGGTACAGTATTGTAAATGTGACCTAATGAGCCCTAAGTAAAAGGAAATAATTGCATCCCGCAGTCTGCATCTCCACTGATGCAGTCCACTCTACTGCTAGGCCTCAGCTGGTTCCAAAGCACACTACCGATCCATGTGTAGGCAACAGTGAACCAGGACCCCTGTATCGTTTTCAGCAGATCCTGTGCCTAGCCAGTTGCTGGATGTTAGTCCATTCCTAACGCAAATGTCTCTGATTAAATTGTTAAGGTTCATTTGCAGTTGTTTTTATTTCTCTTTCTGCAGAGCGAGAACTTGTCCTAGAAATAGAAAGAATGAGATTAGAATACGGGATAGCTCTGGGAGACAAATCTCCATCTCGTCTAGATGCATTTGTCAAAACTTTAGAAGATGACAGAGATTATTATAAAAGAGAATTAGAGTATCTTCAGAAAATGATAAAACGAAGACCTAGCCCAAGTCGTAGGGCTCCAGAGAAGGTAACGTTCCTATTGTCAATACAGGCTGGAAAAATTATGGAGTTACCGTAGTTTGATTTAAGGAGCTATCAAATATGTTTTCAGTAGAAATAAATGTTTTTTACTTTTTTAGATTGCATTCTTAGCATAAAAAATTAACTGAGAATAACTTCAGTGAGCTTGCTTTTTGTTTCCCTATTCATATTTTACAGTAATGTTGATTTATATATTGATCAATTTGTGTAAAAGAAATAGAATTAGATGTTAAAGAAACAAAGTTTGAAATATTATTGTTAGCTGGTTTGCCTTTTCTGTTTAACAGTTTGTTCTCATGGTTAAATTATACTAGTAATGCCACGTTTCTTGGAATTAAAATGTATTATGTATGTTTTTCATATATTCCTAATCATGTGAGTTCTTTATTTCTTGTAATACTTGAGTGTCCAATTATTAGTATGTTTTAACCTAAATTTTATTAATCGCTTTGCAGAGTGAAGATCTGAAATTGATCACTAGAGAAAGAGATGAGCTACAGTCCATGTTGGACAGATTTGAAAAGCATATGATAGAAATTCAATCCAATGTCAAGCTATTGACTGCAGAAAGAGACAGATTAAATATTCTTTATGAGCAGGTAAGATCTTTATAATTGGCATTGAAATATCCAATTCAAACTTACTTTGCTATTGCTTGTTCAAAAAGAAGGAGCTCCACATTATAATAGAAACTGAGGAGTATAGACCTACTAGAAAATATGAAGAATAATAAAATATATACTTACCTATACTTTTTTTTTTACTTGCTAATAAAATTGTGTGTTCTGACATTCATGTATTAACTTCAAAGTCTTTCTAACATTCTGCTGGCATTCAGAAATGAGAAAGATCAGGAAAAAATCAAAAGAAAGCGTGCAAAAGTCGGGTAGAGATACAAGCTAGGTAGAAGTTGTAACTAAATTACGAGAAAACAACGTGAAGTTAGTCTATGCTTGGAACAGCAGAAGGATTCCAAGTATGTTGGCAGTAGAAGTTGTTGTGCTCCTCTGTGATTTAAAATGTGTTTTAGTTATCTAGGGAAAAATAAGACTATAATAGCACTTTTATTGTAATAACAGCGCTGGAACTTTCTTTTTGTCAGTGTATACATTGTATTAATTGTAGTCCACGTATGCTAACAAGTAAAAACTTTTTAAAGTCTCAGAGTGAATTAAACAGGCTGAGAAGAGAAGCAAAACATCATTTAGTTTCTCAAAGTCACGTGGGAGAAGATGGAGATGTTGCACTGGCAGACTTTAGAAGACTGATGGCAGAAAAGGAAAGTCTAAGAGAAAAGTTAAAGGTGAGACTATTTTAGCTGCATTGCTTGCAGTGAGAAAAGGCTTTTAAATGATATGTTTGTGTCTGACTGTCAGTCAGTTCCACTTTTCAATAACTTATAAGCCTGTCTGATTTCAAATTCACTTAGCAGAACTGGATGAGTTGTCTGAATTTTCCTGGTAAACTCAGTTCCTAGGTAGAGTGGCAGTAGAGAAGAGGGGTTGAAGTGTCAGAGGGCAAGTTATGGAATCACTTTGTGTGTAGAGTCTAGGTATCACAGAATATTTTTGTGTATGCACTGCTTTGAAGATGGTTTTTCTGTCACAGAACTATACGTGCTACATCCTTGTGCCCTTTCTATTGCCCTGTAGCTCTGTAATGTTTCTGCAACAACTCGCAAATATTAATTAAATTGGAACCAAGCATAAATTTGCATTGTAATTAATCAAACTCTGAATTTATTGTTTTCAAAATCTTGTGTGTGTTTATATAACTGCAGTGGTGTATTTTCAGCTATTACTTAAATTATGCATAGTGAAAATCCATATCTTATTACATGTAAACTAATGCTTTTACCTTAGATTCAGCAAGAAGCCGCTAACCTTGAAAAATCGAAGATGCAGCATGATATTTCAGTACTGGAAAATAATATTCAACAAGTAAGTCCATTTTTAACAAACAAGTTTTTATTCTAGGATAGGATAGATTTTTTTTTTTCCAGCAATTAATGTTTTTCAGCTCTTTTCAACTTAGATTTACTTGAAAGCCAAGTTGTGGTAGTTTTCTTCAACAATAACGCCTTTTTATTTTTTTAATTTCAGTTTGAGTTGGAAAGGTGTGAACTAAAGAGTACAATCTCTATCCTGAAAGAAAGAATAAAGTCTTTGGAAAATGAATTAAAATTGAAGTCCAATAAGCTTACCCAAACATCTGATGATTCTTCTCAATTTAAAGCTGAACTTTGCTCACTTCAGTAAGTCTAATACAAAATACAATCATCTTTCAGTGACAGTAACATAATTTTACTCCACAAACATAGCAGAGAGAAGGTCTTAGGAAGGATCTTGACATAGTTGGAAAAAAAGATCGCTTGGTACTGTTTTTATCTTAAGGAAATGTAAACATGAACAAGGAAAAATTACTGGTTTAGCTTTTCATACCGAACTCCTCCTGGATGTATTTAATGACCAGAAATATTGATGCTTTTTATGGCAAACAGTGAATGAAAAATTTCTGCTTCTAGAACTGTTTCCTCCAACAACCATGTTTTCTGTTTATGAATGTACAGAACAGAAAGTTCTGAAAGGACTTAGAAGTGCAGTTTGCTAAAATGAAGACAGATGTGTTTGCAAACTGTAGGAGTAGGAACAAACTGTGCTAGTTTTACAGAGGTGTAAATAATACTGAGGATTTTATGCTAAGCGTCATTGATACTTGACAGTTGAGTAGTTCATGGAGAGCCATTCTGTAATGGCATCTTGTTTGAGATGTTTTTCTTGTGTCAATCTCTTTCATGTGCTAGTACTATTCAAAGCATACTACATTTTTGCACATTGGCATCTTATGATCCCTAGATCCATTCGGCAGGGAGGATTAAGTATGCCTATGTATTTTTGAGGCCTACTTAAACTTGAAGAATCACTGCTGGTCTTTAAAATTGTTTCAGAGCTCCCATCAGGTATTTAATTCTGAAGGGAAAGAAAAGGCCTTACAGAATGTGGAAATAGAAATTTGAATAAATCTGGGCAGACGTTTGAAAACCTTGCATTTGATTTAGGTAGGAATGAGAGCCTTGGATGCAAGGTTATGCTGTAGATTAGATGTTTTGGATGTTTTACAAGTGAAACCAGTGTCTGTCTCCACACCACAACATACCCTCCCACCCCTCCTCCCACCCCACCCCCCAAAATATACATATATAAGGCAAAACAGTACTATTCCGTACTATATAACTAAAGAGCTGAAGCTCAGAAGCAATCCTCAGAGTTTATATAATATTCCAAATTACTCAAAAGCTATTTGTTGGTAAAACCATTAGTGTATTTGTTTGTAAAACTGTGACATAATTCATAGAGCTGGAATACCTTGTGAGACTCCTTACAATTTTAGCAGAAAGCATCATTAGCTGTAAAAAGCAGGAGATAAAGAAAAGGACTGTAGTCATTTTAGCGCTTGGTTCCACTTTGTTATTGCTCTATTTAGAGCACCTTTTTGTCCTCTGAAGTTTCATCCTAAGTAGAGTAAAAGTAACTTTTACCTGCAGCTACATTGTATTCTGCACTGAAAAAATGAAAAGCTTTTCTAGTAAGAAAAATCAGAGGACATGAATGTTTCAGTTTACCATGGTAGTTTCAGGGAGGTTCCATTGCTCCATTTTGGAATGGTGTTAAGGTGGACTTGCTGCAGGGGTCCAAAGCAAGGAAGTGGTATTGGTCTCAGCAATCTTTAATTGCTATCATACAGTCCCATCATGAGATTACGCTGGAACTGTTCAAGAGACACAAGTTGAAGAGCCCAAGTTAAGAGGTCCCAAATGTCTTTCAATTGTATACTGATTTTTCCAGCCTCTTAAATGAACAACTCCAGAGGACTGTGGAAGACTTACAGCACCGATTGTCTCTCAAAAAGGATGAACTTCAGTCAGCTCAAGAAGAAATTGTAAAGCTAGAGGAGAAAATAGGTGATGACTAGTTATTTTTAACCTTTGTTTCCTATTTTGAAGACAAGAATACTTACTGTTATATTTATAGATAGGTTAAACCAGAAGAGCACTTCACAGGAGGAGGCAGTCAATGTGCTTAGAAGTACTATTACTGTTTTGGACAAAGAAAAGGATAATCTTCAAGAAACTGTAGATGAAAAAACAGAAAGAATTGCGTGCTTAGATGACAACATAGCTAACAAGGTATGCGCAGTGAAAGTACTACTCTACGCTCTTATCTTGGGATTTTCAAAGCTGTTAAGTTCCAGGGAGGCATTTTGCCTTGAAGACAAAGCCTGGGTAGAGCTCTAGGCACCACATGAGCTCAGTGTTTAGATCTAGGCAATACAAAGTCATTTGCCAACTCAAAAGTTTTAATTATTATTGTTAACATGTTCCCTAAACACTTCAAGAAAATAAAAATATTTTTCCCTCTTTGCAGTTCAAGGTATATTTGAGATCCCATCTTTTTTTTGATGACAAGACAAGCCTTTCTCAATAAAGAAAAAAAACTTGGAAATTTGAGCATGCGAAGATGCAATTACTTATTGATGAGTGTAAAAATAAAGGTTTAAATATAAAGCTTTTTAACTTGAGCTATTCTAGAATGTTGCAATAATACCTAGGACAATTTTTGCTTTTATTTTCATAGGAAAAGACAATTACTCACTTACGGCTAACGCTCTCTGAGCTGGAGACATCAACGGAGTAAGTAAAAACTTTCTTCAGATAGTTTCATCGGTGATTTGGCTTTCTCCAGTAAATGTCTTCAGTGGTCTTAAAGTGAAAGTAGATGGCAATTCTAATTGCTGCCATGAAAAGCATTTAATTCTGTTTAAGACAAGTAAATGAGCATATGCAATAGAGTAAAACATATGTAACTTTTAAAGTATCACAGAATCATTAAGGTTGGAAAAGAGACTCCTCCTGCAATTAAATGGCAGGGTGCTAGGTTACCGTTAAGACAGCAATTATAAATTAGCAATTGTTTGTCTGTTATTTTTCCAATTCAGTAACATTTCTTAATTCTCAATTAAGAACTGGCTTTTTAGTATTCCAAATACTCCATTAGGTATTATTAGATTATTAGATTTACCCAGTTAAAACTCAGGAGCTGATTTCTAATTTTGGTAAGTTAATTCTTCAACCTTAAGCTACGAGTATAGTCTTTAATAAAATGTATTTAGCTTTTAGCTGTTTCATCTGATCTTTCCATCTTGTCTCTTTTTAAGCATCATTTTTATTATTTGTATATCTTCATGCCACACCCTTAAGTTACATTTATGCTTAGCTTATGCTTGTTTGTCAGTCTTTGGAGAGCAAGAATTGTACCATTTAAAAAGAAAAGACGGAAACAACAACAAAAAACTTTCTGCGTATATAAAATCCACGTTTGATAATTTTCAACAGTGTGCAGTATAATGTGAGTAGGGGCATCTTAAATAAGATTTTCAAAAATCTCTCACTCAATAGCCAGCTAAAGGACCTCCTGAGCAGCAGAGACCGTGAGATATCTAGCTTACGTCGCCAGCTTGATGCTTCCCACACAGAGATTGCAGAAACAGGAAGAGTAAAGGAAATAGCTCTGAAAGAAAATAGACGACTACAAGATGACCTAGCTACAATGACCAGAGAAAACCAGGTACAAAGATAATACTTCAGCAGTATGTACTGAATTATTTATTGTCTGCTTGTTGTACAAGACTGCTGCATCTTGAGTTTTGATTTAGAATAATTAATTGTTGGCATTTCTTGAGTGCTGGTGTAGTAACAGTTACTGGGCAGAAAATACAAAAGCAATTAAGCCAGGAATTTGTAAATGCATAGTCAGTACAATAAGAGACACATAAACAAACCTTCTGTTTAGTCAATCTTTCCCAAATTAAAAAAGAAATCTAAATAAAATAAATTGAGGACTTGCTTTTTTTTGAATTTTTGCTACTTTGTTATATCACTTCATAGTTGCTAGTTATTGCTTAAAAAAAAAGAATAATAGGTAGTTATTAAAAGATTATAAATAGGGAAGAAAAAGAAGATTGTTAGTTCATCAGAATGCATTCTAGTGCATAGTGATTATTTACTTTTATCTATCAGTTTCCATGAAGCATTGGATGTATTTGGTGAATTATGCCACATTTTGAAATCGAGGTGTTTTGGAATGTAGATATTAATGTTTATTTTCTAAGAAACTTGGTAATGGTGGCTGTAAAGAAGCATTGGCTGATGCTTAATGTCCAGTTCTGGCAAAGTCAGTTTCCATTTTTTTTGTGTTGCTCTACAAGAAGTCTGCTTCTACTGATAAATTGGGAAAGGTTAATTCTGGGGGAGAAAGTAGAATAGAGTTTAAAGGTTACAAGTTAAATTAAAGAAAACTCATTTTATGATATGGCAGTCTTGAATAGTCTGAATTTGTTTCCTGATTTCAGGAATGGGTAAGGATGCACAGTTGATAAGAAATAGTAGAGGTTCCCTTTCCATTGTGTCAAAGTAGTGTGGGGTTTTTAGATGATGAATTCAAAGGTGCCTGGAGAAACATTCTTGTTGGATTGTCTTTGCTTTGGTAAGGTAGGTGTCTTGGTGAGGTAGTATCTTAGAATTTGGCTGTATATTGCAGCTTTTTTGGGAATGTATTTCTTTATGTGAGTGTATATGTTGGATTTCTTTTTTTAACTTATTTTGGTGGAGATTCCATTCAGGTACTTTATTTGACTGCTTGCAGAATTTTATCTTCAATATTTTTATTATATAGTTTTATATTATTTAATTTTTCCTCTAGTAGTTCAGAGTCGTAACTGCTTGCTAGCAGCTTGCCCGTCAGTAGCTTTAGGCCAAAAAGTAGGTGGGAAGTGGTTTATGATTGCCTGGAGGACTCAGAGCGTTAGTTCGTGTGTATTTGTGGTCAACTTTCCAGCAGAGAGGCAAACAATCCCTTTCAGTTGCTGACGACTGAATGTCTTTCCTTGTAAGGTGCATGCTACTAGTGCATAAGTTAAATTTCTATCAGTTACAAAATCAAAGTTAAAATAAAATCTTTGTCTTGAGGAATTACCTGTTTTCTTAGAGTATCATCATTTATTTTGTTGAAAGATGAACTACTTAAAGTTGATGGTTTAGGTTAAATAAAAACTCTAAAATAGAAGTGGTCGAGAGGTTCAGTGTTTGATTGTCATTGTCAGTGTGGCATCTGCATCTTGAGATGTCCCCCAGGGTTCAGAAGTTAAAGCAACCACTGTTGTGTAAGGCTCATTCTTTCAGAGAACATGAACAGCATATGTAGTGTATGTCCATACACACGCTTCCCAGTCATCATTGCTCCATCTGTTCTTGGAATTCTCTGAGTCTGCGATTCACAGCTGGGAGAGGCTGAAATGTGCGCTGTCTTGTTAATCCCTCATTTAAAGTGCTGAGGAGTTTTGTGCACTAGTTGATTACTGCTCACTGAAAGTCTCCCAGTTCCAAATGCATGAGGTGGATGTCACCATGCGATAGTATGTGCATATGAACAATTTCTAACAAAAATACCCAGCATTTTTAGGATAAGTAACATTGTTTCATCAGGTTAAACATTAGAAAAGGTAGGTAGGTAGTGAATTCGCTTTACGGAGCTTGCCTGAAGTTTTGTTGCTACTCTTCACTGCCCATTCAGTTCGTATAACAATACAGCTATTGCTGCTCGTCATAAGATTCAAATGCTTTGTACAGTTTTGGTGCTGAGATACAGGTTTGTTTGAAATCAGTGTAAATGCCTTGTCTTTTAAATCATGTGTTTCCATTCAATCAATTCTACTGAGTCTGAGGCTAAAACGTACATTATAGAAAGATGTTCTAAGTGATTGTAAGGTTAACAGGTATACAGAGAAGTTAAGCTGGTAAGAATAGTTAAATATAAAGAAAAGGTGCTCACTGGTGTTGTAGGCTCGCAAAGGAACTCCACAAGGAGCAATCTCCAGGAAGAGATCCTTCCTCAGTGGAAGTCAGCCCTTAAATGGGGTCTAAGAGAGGTGGAGCCTAGCTCCACCCCTTCTGGGCACACAGGTGAATTGACTTCACCTGTGCTCCCATGGCTGACTCAGTGCTTGCCTCAGTTGGTCAATCAGAGGTTCAGGCCATGATTCAACATTTCCCATACAGTGATGTAGTACTCTGATTGTTTCTGTAAATCCTGTGTTACAGTATACAGATATATGGGTGTATTATTGAAATTAGAAATGCCTCCACAGGTATCTAATAAGATGAAGTGTTAAATATCAAACTTCAATGACTAAAGCTTTCCCAGGTAGCTGTGGAAGGCTACCACAAGCAGCCTGACTTAAGCATATTGTAAGTAAGACACAGTAGAAAGGCTGCCGTTAATATTAACATACTGTGAAAAGAAACACATTTGATAGTCAGGATAAAATGTAGTTGCCTTTTTAGCTTTCCTAGCTTGAGGGACACAGAGCTGAACCTCAGAGAGGGCCAGATTTAGCAGTTCTAACATCTCAAATTCCATGGAGCATTTTTGATGTTTAAATAAGGTCTTAATAATACATTTAGTTAATTTACCTTGCAATTTGTCTTTAAAGTAATGTTCTTTTTTATAAAGTTGGTTTTTGTAGTGATTTGACACACAAAACTTTCCTGTATCAGGAATGACATATTTTATGGCTAAAAAAATTCCCAGCTCCCAAACATGCATATATCAAGTTTTCCAAACAGCGATAGGCTGTGTCACCAGAGAAGCTGTAGATTTCATGAATTGATACAATATTCATCATTCCACATTGTTCTGTGTTTATTCTTGCCTGTAAAGCATTTTGATATAGCTAAGATAATAGGAGATATTTTTGAACCCTACAGATCCCGAAGGATTTTGACTAAACTACTTAAAAGTTTAAGAATAAAATCTAGGGCATATGTAATTACTTTGATTGTCTGATACAGTAATATATAGTGATTAATTTCCTGTAATGCACTATTTTTCCTTTATGTAATCATTTTAGGCTGTCAGTTCTGAGCTTGAAGATGCAATACGTGAAAAAGAAGAAATGAAAACTAGAGTTCATAATTATATAACTGAAGTTTCCAGATTTGAGAGTCTGATAGCTTCAAAGGTAAAGATACAATCTGTAGGCACCCATTGCTATTTTTGGTAACGTCGTTAGGTTTAGAATATAACACAATCCTGTTAGGATAGTATAAACAAATTAAGAAACGTGGAATTTTGTGTCCTGTTCTCTCCTTGCCTACTACCCCTCCTTTTTCTTCTTTCTTTCTCCCCTGCCTTATCTGCAATATTTTTAAGTTAGTAGTGAATTCATATAAAACTGATTAAGTTCTGGCACATCACAATTTCATTGATGTTTCAGTTCTCCATGACGCTGGCGAATGCCAAAAAGATATTTGAATGTTGTTTTCCTTTGAGTTTTGTGAGTTTTAACAAGTCAGCAAGTGAAATATCTGTTATTATATTATGATTATAGACAACAAGCAAGCAAGAATGAATTATAGTTTTTAATATTTGAAACAAATTTAAAAGAGAAATCGTCAGTGTAGTTCTTCAGTAAGACATTGTAAAAATAGCATATTGGAATATTTTTTCTATGGTTGATAAGATCTCGATCTTTTTGCTGTCCTGACAAAACAGTGCTCTTGCTAAATGTATTTTATTCTGATACCTCGATTCAAAAGTGTGAAGTGTATGAACTAAGTCTTATAAATATTTAAAATAAGTAGACTACTTTTCTTGATTCTATATGAATCAATACTGAATAAGTAGTCAAGACAACGTGAACTGGTAAGTTTATGTGAAATTGGCTATAAGAGAATGAGTTTTGATCTGACTTTAATTTGTATAGGCTAGATGAATCTGTAAATTCAAACACGATTTACAAGTATAAACTGAAGCCCAGAGAAAATTAAAGGCCAGTAGCTTTGAACCTTCAATTTAAAACTCTTGCTGCTTAGTTGATAAGAATGTTTATAACTATATGTCATTATGTCCAGAGCTACAAATGTGGTTGCATCTTTGGTGAATGGGAATCCAGTCATTCAAGTCATGTACCAAGAAACTGTAGAATTTAATTCTCCAGTTATGAAAGGTTAGTTTCAGGGATTTGCAACATGTGAATGTTGTCTGTGGAGACAAGAATTTCCTTGTCTGCACAGTCTTCAGTTGCTTGATCATGAGTTTCTGCATCTGAATGCCCCTATTTTTGTCTGTACCTCCAAGTTGTGCCAGAAACACAGAAGAATTTCACAGACAATAGCTTTCCTCGCTAGATAAATCTGATTCCTACTAGCAGTATGCTCATCCTGCTGTGCACTGAGTGAACAGGAGAAAAAAGGAATGGGGCTAAATAAAGAAGAAAAATTAAGCACTGTCTTATAATGTACGTTTGCAGTTGGGCAAAATTAAAATTTATGGGCAGCAGTTATTCAGTCACTGCGTATCTTGTAAGCACTAAAGTTTGCAATTTTGTAATTTCATTATAGACTGCTTATGCCCAGATGGGTTATCAGTCTTTCAAGCGTTGCTGTAATATACACATTAATAAGAGTATGATAGGGAAAAGGGCCAGAAATGGACTTCTGATGGAATTTCTTGGATAAACTGCTGGAATGAGAGCGTAATGTGACCCTTGACAACACAAAGAGGTTCAAGAGAACCCCTAACCTGGGAGCCTTAAAACTTACTAGTAACAGCTAATGTCAATACTTCTATTTAATAAAACAGCGCCATCAGCATATATTTGTCATTTCGTCTTGCAAAAGAAATGATGCCCTTTAGTAATTGCCAAGATAAAAGGATTAAGATGATGGAGAATGTTTCTACTTTCTGATGAAAAATATATAGGGAGTATTTCATAGGTGTGAAAAAAGGCCAAGCACCATGAAGGTTTGTTGATGATTGCAGAGTGTTTTACTGCTTCACCTAGGAAAAAGAAAACCAAGAATTGTTAGAGAAGTTCCGAATGCTCCATACACAAGCTGAGGACTGGGAAATCAAGGCTCATCAAGCTGAAGGGGAAAGCAGCTCAATTCGACTTGAACTCCTTTCTGTAGATACGGATCGGAGACATCTTCGAGAGAGAGTAGAACTTCTGGAAAAAGAGATTCAAGAGGTAATAACCTACACAGTGTAATTCTGTCAAGAAAGTGAGGTGTCAACATACTTTTTTCTATTCTTGAACATGAATTAATTCCTATATATAACTGCTTCAGCTATGGATGGTGAGTTTTTGAAACAGCAACTGAGCCTGGTTAGATAGACTTTCTCCTTTTCTAACCTCCCTTCCCTAGCTTCCCAAACTTAGAATCTCAGCATGTATTTTAAGATCTCTTCTGTAGGGTGGTCATTGTTATTGTCTCTGTCATTGTTATTTAGTTGCTTCAAAATATTTCCATCTATCTTTGTGAGTACTGTGTGATCTTAGTTCTTGATTTTATCTGAAGCTTTGAATGAAGTATTTGAAGCATTGGTGGCGAGGTTAAATGCACAAATCTGATGGTGTTTAATAAGTAGTAGTCCGAATTCCAGAATCAGGATTACAAAGTGCAGTAACCTAAAGCAAAAGTTTTAAAATAATGAAGTTTATATTCCAGAAACAGTGACTTCATGGAGATCATATTAATATATAACTATATTAATAGTTCTGGACTGACCATATTTTGTTTCATGCTTTTAATTAGCCAAAAGCAGAATAAGAGACTTAATCATGTAAGATGACTAAAGAAATCAATTGTATTTTGAAGTTTTAAACTTTTAATTCTGTCCTGAAGCTGCATTCCAGCCTCCTTCTATTTCTGTATAATACATGTATAATTCTTTGAGATGGTGATTTAAAAATGCAGAGACTATTTATCAGTTGTTCTTAGCTGTGATTTAGAAAGAGAAAAGAAAAATAATGTAATCTAAAGTTAATTTTTTAGGGAAAGTTAATTTTTGAAGGCTAAAGGAAGTATTAAATAAAAGTCTATTAATTGGAAGATAACTGTTAATATTCCTGAAAAGGTATCCATATTTGTTTTTGTTTAGCATATGATTGCACATCAAGCTTATGAATCTCAGATCTCCTCCATTACAAAAAATATGTCTAAGTTGGAAGAGGACATTAAACGTGAAAATCAGGATAAGTCCTCCGTGTTGGCTGACCTGACTTCTGTGAGAGAACTTTGTGTTAAACTTGAAGCTAGCAAAGACCTTTTATCTCGACAGCTTGCATCTAAAAGCATGGATTATGAAAGGGTAAGCAGCAAACGCAAATTTAATTTTTATAATAAAACATCTTTTGCTTTTAATGTTTTTTGTTTTTAATGGTTTTTGAAGAAAAAGAATACGTTGCTTCAGAGAGCATAATATGTTAATTTACGTCAGTTGTTTTTCTGGTTATTGCACAAATCAGTGTTTTTATTTAGTGATTATATTGGGCTTTCTCCTACTGGATTATTCAAGACCTCGAGAACTGTAGGTCTCATCCCCACAGAATTTCTTTATATTGGTAAAATTAATGACAAAAACAATTCTACAATTTCAGCAAAAATTAGGAAACGAATTGAGCCAGCCTAGTCAAATAAAATCAAGTATAGCATGTACTGTTTTTGTACCTTTGCAAATGCCTACACTATCCAAGTGCCTGCACACTCAATAATCCAGTTCCCAGTGAAACTTTTTGACAGATATTTTAAAATTTCTTAATTAAGTATAGTTTTAAATATTTCTCTGCTTTGATGTGTTTTTCAAGCTCAGTTTCCTTTTCACTTTCATGAAACTTCCAATCAGGTTGTTTTTTACAGCTCTTCAGGAAAGAGAGCTGTGTGTGTTTGTAAACCAGTGTATTAATTATGAATAAAATTTGTGCCCTAGGTTCTAGGTGAATTAGAAGATGTTAAATCAGAAGCAGAGTTGCTGAAAAAGCAGTTATCCAGTGAGAGACTTACAATTCAGAATCTTGAAACGTTGCTGGCTACCAGTAGAGATAAAGAATTTCAGAACCATTTAACGTCTCATGAAAAAGATTCAGAAATTCAGTTACTGAAAGACAAGCTTACACTTGCTGAGGGGAAACTGTAAGTCTTAAGTTGTATGTGTTAACTGGGTTACATAGAGACTTTTTTTTTCTTTATTCTGGCACTCACAGTCAAATTCTTGATGTTCAGTGTGGCCGAGTGGATTTTTGCAGATAGACCTTTTGGCCAGTTGTGGCATTGTTCAGTGAAAAATTTCTCTTTGGATCTTTCATATCACTTGAATTCCACCAGATTTATTAATTAAGCTTAGCACTAGCAGTGAATTCAAATGAGAGTTCTAAAATAAACCTTCTCTAAAAGGAAGGTACACCTTGCTAAGTTCGTTTTCACAGTCTTAAGAATAAGAAATTTCTCTCGCTGTTCAGTGTTTACTCCAAAATGTTTGCTTTACTTTCTCTGCTGGTCATCATTCTTTCTCACATCAGACTCTTTTTTCATGTCAAAGTCAGGTAGATAATACATTTCCTTAAATTTATTTGTCTGATATAACTCTCCCATCTTTTCAGTGCAATCACTAAAATCCTTTCCTCCGAGATCAAGGGAAGTGCTCCTTCCCCTCTACTCAGCACTGGTGAGGCCCCACCTGTAGCTCTGTGTCCAGTTCTGGGCTCCCCAGTACAAGAGTGACATGGACTTAATGGATTGAGTCCAATGAAGGGCCACGAAGATGATTAAGGGACTGGAGCATCTCTCCTATGAGGAAAAGGCTGAGAGAGCTCAGACTGCTTATCTTGGAGACCAGAAGGCTCTGGAGAGGATATTGTCAATGTGTACGTAAATAACTGAACAGGAGGGAAGACAGAGACAGTGTCTGTTCTGTGGTGCCCAGTGACAGAGACAATGGGCAATGAGCACCAGTGGGAACACAAGAGATTCCTTCTAAACAAGCACTTTTTGACTCTGCCGGTATCATGGTTTTACGATTTTTGCTGTCGGTATTCCACGTCATAACATAACTGGGAGTTAAAGAGTTAATGCTCTAGTTCCACGGATTGAGTACTGATACTGATTGCACAGGGAGGTTGGGGAGTCTCCCTCTTTGGAGACGGTCAAAAGCCAAAAGAACTGAAACTGATACCTACAGTAAATGTGGACAGCACTTTCATGATAACTCTTTACGTAAAATTTCAGTAAACTAAGTTTTGAAGTTTTCATTTTAGGTCTCATCATGACATGGTAACACCATTTATTCTCCTGGAGATACATAAGCCAGTGATTGTGGTGGTAACTTTGCACTGAATAGCAAGATGGTGAAATAGCAGCTGAGTGTAGATGAAGATGAAGCCTGAAGTCAAACTAAATTTCAGAAGAGTATAACAGTAGAACTAATAGACCCAGTTAATAAACACTGCAGTAGGGTAAGAAGGGAAACATATGGAAAGTAAAAGGACAGATAATGCTTCCCTATTACAAGAAGTAGAATATAACATACCAGAACTGTCAAAAGCTATCTGTGATGACACAAATGTGCAAGAAAATCACTTTGGATGGATGTGTGTAAAGGCTTACTACTGACAATTGATGCCATACCTCAAATAAGAGTGATCTTAGCAAAGGTACAGATGATGATACTATCGATCACTTCTGTGCATCTCATTGCTTCATGGTTTAGATTTGCTGAATTTTGTTTACTTGAGAAAAAAAGAATTTTAATCGCATACAAAGAATATAAACTAATGGAATGTGCTGACTGTGGAATAAAACATGGAAATTACAAAACAAGGAAAGAATGAGGTTTTCATTTAACATAAATTTAGCTTCTTGCATGCAAAAAATATAAAACTTTGTTTGAATCACTTCATAGCATTTCTTTCAAAAGATTTCTTCTGAATGCATTTTAAGGTTCCTTTCTTCTTTATTGCAAATGTCCATACTCTGTTCTTCATCGGAGGTTCTTCATCTTGCCAAGCTAGTGTTTAGGAGTAAGAACTAGCTGCATATATATTTTCTACTATTCAGTTTGTAGTACTTGGGAGTCTAAAGGACAGAAGCTTTAAATGCTCACAACTGTGATTGAAGTATGTGAGAGCTGCAGTTCTGTCTTGTGAAAAATGCAGTGGACTTATCAGCTAGAACTGAAATTTTGCAAAAGTCGTGCGTCGATGTTTTTGAACATTATTTACATTTTTGGCACTATTGTGCCTGTGCTTCCACTCTGTTTATAAAATAGTACTGATACAGCCTCTAACTTCAGAAGGATTCTCAAAATTAAGTATAGCTTTGAAGCTCTTCAATGCCGTAATATTGAACTCTGTGAAGAGTGAATGGTTGTATTACTCAAAATGCTTTTTTCATAATGGGGTAAATGAGTTACTGAGACTGCAGTCATCATGTACTAAATAAACAGCATATTCGGTAGCTAAACTACTTGATGCTAGCTGGAGATATTCACTGTGGAAAGGCCAGATGCCATGTGAAAAATATTGGATCACCATGTAATTTTATTATATGATGATTGCTGTGCATAGGGGTTCCAAAATTCTGTTGTTCTTAATCTTCCTTAATTTTTGAGTGACTTAACTCATCATCTCTAATTTTGTTTTAATGTCATTTACATGTACTAACCTCAGAATTCACAAAACTCTGCTTTCTTTCTTTATCTTACAATAATGATTTTGGGCTCTGAGTTCCTACCCTCATCCTGGAAATATATGCCAGTTTCTGAAGGACTTTGAATAAACATATCATCAGAGCTGATACTTGTGCCTTCCGCAACTATTTGCAACTGGCTAGATCAAAATTACTATAGAAATTTTATTGATGAATATGGAAGACAGGAAAAAATGGTCTGCGTTTCTGGGGGCTCGCATCTCTTGAGTATTTTGCATCTCCCTGGAGTCAGAGACCAATGGGTGCCCAGACATGAAGTCTGCTACCGAGCTAGGAAAGGAACTTGTTTTCTCAGGATTGCAGTTCAGTGCTTACACAGTGAGCTACTACATCTTTCCCTTTCCACAACTGACTTCTGAGCACTCAGCTTCATATTGGCTTTGAAGACATTATGGAATAATACAGCTGTTTAGACGACTCCTTTTACACTCAAGGACTGACTTTGTTGTTCTGCAATGCAATTTGGAGTGTTTTGCAATCAACCATTGTCCAAACCAGTGATTTGCTGAGAAACATTGTTAAGTATGTCACTTAAGATTTTCAAGGCTGCTTTTCTTTTTGATCCTTGTAGGTGAAACAGTTGACCCCAAACTCAGGAGTGTACTTGACAAACCTGCAGATTTTGCTGGCCTGAACTTGTATTAACACCAGTTTTATTTAGATGTTATTCAGTTATGTTCCTTTCTAGACTGATACACTTTTTACTGGAGCCATATCAGTTTTGTTTGTACTTTTTGTGAATGGCTACTATTTTTTTCTTCTTTTGCATGGTACACATGAAAACGATTTAATATTGCAACAGAAGACAGAAGAGTAGTAATGTAATTATTTTGTCTGCTTTTATAGAACATCACTGCTTACCTTTGCCCGAAAAAGAGTATGGTGTGTTGTAGTAAAGATGCAATGAGAGACTTACCAGCTTCTCACATCTTTCTCACCTTAGGTTCTTCCACAAACATGCCATTGAATTGGCTTGGCTCTCCCTGCTTTTAATCTGTCTCTGTGATTTGGTCTGTGTGAAACAGCATGCCGAGTTTCTATTTTTGTTTTGTTGACTTGCTGTAATTCCTCTGAGCTCCTGTCTATCAGTGTTCAAAGAAAACGTTGTTGCTTCTGATGGTTTTTTTTTAGAAGCAGTCATAATAGAGAGGTTTCCATACTTCGAAGTAAAGTTGCGCAGCTGCAGACTGACTATGATGTTTTAAAAAGACAGCTAACGACTGAAAGATATGAACGGTAAGAGGCTGTTTTCTTCACTTTGGGGTGGTTCTCTTTCTCATTTTTATAACTGTTGCTTTTTTTAACATGGAAACACAATTTTTATGGCAAGTTGTGTTCCTGTTGTCAAGCAAAACCTAATTTTCTCATAATCTGATGTAAAACTAGTAACTTGAAAATTGCTTAATTAAAAAAGAAAAAAAAGGATATGATTTCTGATTTCCTTCCTAAATTTTGTGAATTTACTATTGCATTAAAAAAAAAATCCATTATCATAAATGTGAGAAGAAAATTGAAAGACGCTACTAGAAAACAAGACTCTTTGCTAACTATTGTGATAATTGCCAGAATAAAAAGTAAAACATTTTTGTGCTCCGACTTCCTGCAGTAGTGAAGTATTTTGTAACTGAAATTGCTGTCTGTTGGTAGAGAGCGTGCAATTCAGGAGATGCGACGCCGTGGTCTCTCTACATCGTCATTACGTGCTTCACCTCCTCTCAGTTCTACTTTAAGGTCTCCCTCACGTTCTCCGGATCGTGCAGTTGTAAGGACAGCTGATCAAGCAGCAGCTGAAAAGTAAGTGATTTGATTTTTTCACTTTGTTTCCATCTAAGTTAAATTTAAATGGTCTCTAAATAATACTTTTTTAATTTTATGAAGTTCTTCAACACTTTAGTAGTGCTTAGTTCTTCTTTTGTTGCATTCTACTATAAAATATTGATTGGAAACAGTAGATGCAAAGTGCTCTCCAAAGACCATATAGTGGATTCCCATTCCTGTTTTTGTTAATGGTCTTGCATCAGCTGACAGCTCCTAAATATATATTGCCTGCTTATTACTGTCATTAATTATGTCCAGATATATATTGCCAATTTATTACTGTTAATATTTATCTCCAAATGACAAATGGTTCATATTATGAGAAATAAAATTCAAGAGACGCTGTGTAGGAAAAAGTCCAACAAGAACGAATTTGATCCCAACATGTTAGATATATATAGTATCTAAAAGTGCATAAAAATTATTACTGTATTTTGCATTGTTAGTGCTTAAAGGCTATGAATATCTAAGAACGTGATGATCAGTCCATGAAAAAAGAGGTCTTAATCAGTTTGTTCATTTTCACTGCCATTTTTATTCTTCTGGAGCGTATTGTTTTAGATGATGTCTGTTACGTGTTACAGGCCTCATTGACTTCATGTCCTGTCTTTCCCATACTATGTAATACATTGCAGTGAAGAATGGAAAGACAGGGAGAGAGAAGCAGTGATTATTTTGGCAAACAGCGTATTAAGCAATAACAGCCTATGAACGTAACTATCTGTCTGCTAGCTCCAAGAAGCAGAATTCCAAACCGATATGAGTATAAACTATTTATGTTGGTAAATACGTATGTCCTGTCCTTAGGCTTGCTTTTGTTAATAAAACATAGGTTTCCTGAGAACTGAGGTCAGTGTGGCCTGATCCACATTGCCAGCAATTTTTCTTCTACAAGTTTTTGACAGTGAAACTGAGAAACAAACATAAAATATTAATGAGGAGGACAAAACAGCAGTTGTCTGTTTTTTTTTTCTTTTGCTTTACTGGTGAGCCATCAGGCAAACCTTGTTACATATCAAATCAGCATTTTGCCTAGTAGTCTGTGGATCATTTTTGTATTGTTCATCAGATAATGATAGGTAATATATTTCTAAGAATGAACATAATTAGTAGAGTATCGTCCTTATTCTTTCTTGCTTTATAGTTGAATGCAATGTAGGCCAGTTGCAATACTTGAAGAATACCATGTAGTGAAATATTTTATGCTACTGCTTATCCTACTTAGTTTTTACAATGAGAACTCATTATCATATCCTATCAGCAAACATCTCAATTTCACAAAGTATGTGTTTTGAAAGGAAGTATTTTTAATTCATATGCAAACTAATTTACTGTCTTACCTTATAAATGTATTTGTGGATAAGTACATTAGAATAATCTCTGCATGTCTATCATCATCTTTCAGTCTATCTACTTATTCCTTCCTGGGAACTTAACACAGTAAAGTGTACACTGTAATTACATTGTTCTGTAACTGTATTTCTGTGATCTGGTTTAATCCTCTCAAGAATTTGTCTTCCTCCTCAGCTCACATTTACTTTGTTAAGCACTTGAGCAACAAGTCAATGAAGCGAATAGAGAGTTTTAGATAATACGCTAATGGTTGATATTTAGGAATAACAGAAGAGACCACAAGGAGGCTAATTATTACTACTACTTCATCTAAATTTTCATTAAAATGTAGTAGCGTTATTTTGAAATTTCTTTTCTCTCCCCTAGAAACGTGAGCTTCAAGGAGTAACCAGTACTCGAGCAATCAAACATTTCTGTGTTATAAGGACTTATTATTGAGAATTATGAAGGATGACTTGTGTTCTACCTCTGTTTCCTTCAAATCAGTGATTACTTTTGTGAAATCTCTGAAAACCTGTGAAGTAATCAACTGCAAAATTCTGCTCTCCCAACTGTCTGGGTGGGATGACTAGATTTTTGTGGGTTGTTTTGATGGGGTTGGCATCAAGGCTGGCTAGGTTTTGTGACTTTTGCAAACATAATGTAATTATATGAAAGAAATGAGTATATGATAATCTCTTGTTTTCTATTATTATTTTATTTCTAGTTGCTTCTCTTACGTGGTTACAGAAGTTTGTCTATTTTATTGTGAGCTAACAGGAGAATAACATACATGATTTCCTTAAAAGTGCTGAGCCAGTGTATGTTTTATACTGATGATATCCTGCGTGTCTGGATTTTTAACAAGTGTTTTCTCAATACTTTAAATATTGTGAAGAATGTCTATATATTTTGTGAATGTATTTTGCTTACTTAATAAAGCATATCAGTTGTTCTTTATTGTTTTTGTCCTGTAACTACTCATCTCCTTTTGCTTTGTGTTTATGTACAATTGCGTTTTTAAATATTATCCCAATATTAAATAAAAAGTGAAAACTGGTATTTTAGAAGATGTATTGAAATAATTATTATAAAACTACTTTAAAAGTATATTCAGATTTCCGAATCATATTGGGAGATTAAAAAAATATTATTTTAAAGAGCATAACGTCTGGAATCCTTTACACAGCTCAAGCTGTTAGAGAGGTGACACGGATCTTTACATTCTGACGCGTTAGATAAAAGTAGAGAGAGCTAATCTTTAAAATATCTAGTGTGTTTAGCAGAAGAGCTACAGAGTTAGTGAAGTGTGCTATCAGAATCTTACGGTATTCTCTTAATGTCCATCTGTGCAGGAAATTGTATATCAGATCATTGTTCTACTCCAGAACGTATGGCAGTTGAGGTTGATATGGTGTGTATTCACAGGTGTCATGCGGAGGAGTGGAAGTGGGGAAGTTGACTCTTGTGCATCTTTCCATTGACCAACAGGTGGGGCTATGATTGCTTAATGTTTTGAATAAAAAAAAAAAAATGTGATTACCAGCTAATATTGAAAGCATCCCTAAAGTGTAAGTAAACAACGTATTAAATAACAAGGAAAGCATTTTTTTTTTCTTTTAGAATTTGTCTATTTTGCACTATGATTGTTACAGTTGTAAATTATACAGAATATTGGGTTAACTGGAAATATTGTCTCTCATAATTGTAGATAAATGCTAATTGCAAGCTATATTGATATATTTATTTTTACATATTGTATTTTGTCAGTTCTGTTATTTAGCGTGTCTGTGTATGTATTATATTTTACTAATTAAAAACAACTTAGAACACATTCAGAAATACCTGAAAATGCTTATATCAGAAAAGGCTTCTGAGCCATTGGAAGGAATTGTTTATTTTAAAATGTATGCATCCATACTTTTTACTTTTGACATCTCTCATTTGCCAGTTGCAGAAATGGGGGAGGTTGTTGTCTCTTAGGTATGGTTTATCACTGTTTCTAAATAAGTCAGTAGTTTTTTGACACTAATTCATTTTCTGCTCTCGGTTCTTTCAGTAGTGGCTCCTAAACATCTTATTTTGCATATGAAGCCTTCACATTGGAATCTAAATTAAAAAGACAAATGTTCCATCTTATTGACAAATATTTATTCCCTCATGAAATTTACATTTTGTCTTTATTATTAAAGCTGTAACACATTAATAATCCTTCTTACATGACTGTCAACTGTAAAAATTAGTGGATCATGGAGCACAACAGGTATAATAAAGAGAATCAAGATATCATTGCAGCGACTAAAGCCTGTGCAGCTTTCTAAAACAAAAGCAATGCTGATATTCAGACATCATTTTACCTTCTGGTGCTATTATTTTGTATACATTTTTGTAAGCAACTACAATAAAAGAAAAGTAAGAATTATACAACTTTGCATTAAAATCAAGTATTTTATTTTTGAAAGTACAAAACAAGCCAAAATTTGTAGATTTAAATCAGTGGACTGTCATATATGAAAGAAATTGAATGTAAGTCAGGGATATGATCAACTCTGCTTCATTCAAAGAAGCTTCTGTGCTGTTCTCAACTGCTGAAAGACCAAAAGATCATGGAAGCCTCATGACCTGTTTTAATCATCATCTGGGGTGAGTAGAAAGCAGAGTAGGGCAGACATTAAATCTTACTTAATCTGTTTTCTGTTGTTTTCTACAGTTGAGAATGGAGGAAAAGTATTAGAAGAATAATAAAGGTGAGGCTGTAATTATCGGGGCTGCTTTTTCTACAAAACAAGGCAAGTGTATTGTCAAAAGTAGAGAGAATAAAAGGATGGTTTTTATGAACTTATTGAAACTTGAAGTGCTTGATTAAACTTACTGTGTTTTCTGAGTGCTTCTTAATTTTTTGTGTCCTACAGTACTGTAGTGGAAATACAAGTCAAGGTCTGGAGCAGTGATTGAGCACCTGGTGGGAAGGCAGGGCCAACCCAGGGGAGCTCAGGTGCAAGCAATGCATCTGAGTGACCAGAAGGGGTGGAGCCAGGATCCACTCCTTCCCCGACCTCCTTCAAGGGTTGGCAGTGGGGGTGAGGGTATCTCACTGGAAATCCCTGCCTACCTGAGGCCTTCCAAAGGTAAACAGGTTTTTTCCTTTGTTTCTGTGTCCACAACTGCTGCATTTGGGCTTATCCTCATTTGCTGCAGCCGAAGGCTTTGCCACCTTGCTGTTATTGCTGTACTTTCCATCACATTATGGTGTTACGAATGTTGTCCCTGAACTTTAATTTAGATTAACATAATCTTAAAGAACAATTATAGAGATCGTTTGGAAAATGTGTCTTTTTAATTTTTTGTCATCCCAAATCTGAAAACAGTGATATTTCTATGTGATGCTAATTAAAGAGGGCTAAGTTTAGGGTTTCCATCTTTTCATGTAAAACACTTCATGCAAAAATGGTGCATGTGTGGGAAGGCTGATCTATTTAAATGCCATTTCTTAAATGAATCTGTATGACCCCAGCTGCAGTGCTGGGATCAGGCCTGGGGCCTGCTCAGCACAAGAGACTAAGGTGCAACAGAGTCCTGACTTACCCTAGGTCACTAACTCCTGCAGTGAGATGCCTTCTGCAAGGCTCTCGGTACCTCAAGAGGACTTGGTGCTGCCAGCAAATAACCACCAAAATGATGAAGTAGTTGGAATATCTCTCATGTAAGGAGAGGCTGACTGAGCTGAGGATGTTCAGCTTGGGGAAGGAAATGATTTGGAGGAAATGTGCCTATAAATGCCAAATGGGTGGTGAGACAGTCTTACTGATATCCAGGGAAAAGGCAAAATTCAGTGGGCACAAATGGAAATACAGGAAACTCCATTTAAGTCTAACATTGCATTTGTTGTTGTTGTTTTTTCCCTCTTCTCTGAAAGTGGTCAAATGGTGACCTCCTTTGTCTAGTCCAACCTGCTCCTCAATTGCTCCCAGGGGCCCACAGCTGCAGCCAATTTGGTGGCTGATATTTTCCTGACAGTAGTGTGATTAGTTCAATCCTTCCATCTGTTGCTTGGAGGAGTGGCTGATGCATCAGAGGGCTGTGCTACCATCCATTAGGACCAGGAAGGCTGGAAAGATGGGTGGAGAGGAACCTTATGAGGTTTAACAAGAGCAAGCGTGAAGTCCTACAACTGGGGAGGAATAACAGTGTGCATTAGTACAGGTTAGGGCCCAACCAACTGGAGAGGAGCTCTGCAGGGATGGACCTGGGAGTCCTGGTGAACGTGGCTGGCCATGTGTACCTGTGTGGCCAAGAAAGACCAGTGGTATCCTGAGGTGGATTAAAAAAGAGCATGGCCAGAAGGTCAAGAGAGGTGATCCTCCACCTCTACTCTGCCCTGGTGAAGACATATCTGGAGTCCTGTGTCCAGTTCTTGGCTCCCTAGTTCAAAGATGAACAGGGGCCTGGAGCGTCTCTGATCTGGGGCTGTTCAGCCTGGAGGAGACTGAGAGGGGATCTTATCAATGCTTACAAATATCTAAAGGGTGGTGTAAAGTGGATGGGGCCAGGCTCTTTCCAGAGATGCCCAGCGACAGGACAAGGGGCAATAGAAACAAACTGGAACAAAGTTCCATATGAACATGAGAAAGAAAGACTTCTTTACTTTGAAGGTGACAGAGTAGAGGGACATGTTACCTGGAGACTTTGCAACCTCTCTTCTGGAGATATTCAAAACCTGCCTGGAAACTTTCCTGTGCAACCTGCTGTAGGGAACCTGCTTTAGCAGGTGGCTGGACTGGATGATCTCCAGAGGTCCCTTCCAGCCTCTATTGTCCTGTGCTTCTGTGATATGTAGTGAAATTGTGCTTTATTTTCCGTGTTATCTTTGACTTTTTAAAATTTTGAGTATGAAAATCATTGCTATTGTTCCCCCCCCCCCCCCCCCCCCCAGTATTAGATTAACCGACATTCAGACTGAGGTAGATGGTGTGTTTTGGTATCGATCATGCATGTTGTATTTCCCTCTCCTACTGGTGCATGGGACTATGTGAGCATAGCCTGAGGGGAGCTGCTCCACCACAGGCTTGTCAGTGGTCCCTCCATCATGTCAAGGTGATGGGGCGTGAATTAGACTATTTGTTTATATTAACAGTAACAGCATGATGGTAAAGGGGGAGGGTGGGGAATCAGTGTGGATGCCAGTGGCTCTTTCTACTTAGTTTCAATACTGTTGTGTATTTTGTTAATACAAACAGAAATGAGTGGCAGTGCGGTTATTGCCACTTGTAAACAAAACTCTGAAGGAAGTTTTTACTGAGCTTTTACTTATGTTGACATCCGGTTGTTTTATCTGACGTGCGGGTTACTGGACTGAAGCTGCACGTGCAGTCAGTCAATCTGTACTCCTTTTCTTTGCATAAATAGAACTCGGAGAGTAGTAGACTTCCCCTACCCCGGCTGCTCCTTGCTTTTCTGTGGTGTATTTGTGCCATCTAGTGGACGTCTGTCTTTCCTCGAGATCATAGCACGCTGCAGATTCGGGTTATTCCATGGAAACTCTATACATCCCACTAAATTCGGAGTGAAACAATTATTTAGAAAGCCATGTGATTCTGCAACCATCGCTTTGCCAGAGAGGTTTACAGCTGCAATCACTTTGCAGAAAGAGCATGTTCTTAAGAAAAAATAAGTAAATCTCAATTCATCTTATAGCTTCTCTTCCATGAAAGCACAAACGTTGACTTTATCAACAAAAATCTCATATAACTGAGCAAACTGATAGAGCTGAAGGCTGAATTTACCTCTGTTCTAGTGACTACTGCTGAAGTTTTGGACCTATCCCATCCAACTCTACTGTCTAAAGTGTTTAAGTTCTGCAAGAGCAGCAAAGCTGAACAGTAAAAAACCTGAATCTCTCAAAGGAGTGCTGCAAAATTCAGCTCTGACAATTGAGGTGGTTTGTAGCCACGTGTTTTGGATACAAATATGTATGTATATGTAATTGCTAATGTAAAGATAGTACTTGATATACTTTTCTGTCCTCCAAATAATGTATCTGGTACAGAGGCTTCATGCTGTGTATGCTATGACTGCAGTTATGAAGGGAATGAAAAGGGAATGGATAACTCCAGATTACTGCAGATGAAAACATGAGTTAATATTTATTCCATAGTTGTACGGTTTATTTTTTAATCCATTCCCCTCTCCCCGTAACACTTCTGACTCTGGAATTTGCTGATCTGCAGATCATTGAAGAGTGAGTAGAGGTAAATTCATGTCTAAAACTATATTCTCCCTTTAAATTATCCCAGTATTGGACACAGAAGAATGTGCATGATGGCTCTTTGATCCAACCCAGCATGGGTGTTACTTCTCTGTAAGATCCTGTTCTCTTTACCAAGAGCAGAAGGGGCGCTTCTGCTTGGGCCAGAAAGTTAAGGAACAGACTGGCTACAAAGCAGTATGTCCATCCACTGTCTCCGTACACAACCACACAAACCCTATGTCTGATAGCAGGGTCCAAAACGTACTCTGAACTCCAGCCTGGGGCTGTGCCCAATGCCCTGGGGAGCCTGTTCCATGCCCACCACCCTCTGGTGGGTGCAGAACCTTTCCCTGACACCCAGGCTGANCCCCCCCCCAACACAGCTCAATGCTGTTCCTTCAGGCACTGTTGCTGTAACCAGAGAGCAGAGATCACTCCCTTGCGGAACTGTGGGCTGCCACGAGGCCTCTCCACAGCAGCAGGTTTTGCTGTGCGCTCCTTGGGAAGCTTGGGACACCAGCAGTAGTAAAACCTCGCTGTAGATGGCTGAACTGTGGGAGTGGGGCCCTGACAGAGGGTGATAGAAGTATGGAGTGTAAGGATGCAGAAGAGAGGGAAGGCTGTTTCCCGTACTGCTATCTTGGGGCTGACAGCTGAATTTTTTGTTATTTTTTTTGTAGTTCCCCCCCCTTCGTTGTAAATGAGATTAGACAATGGATTTCACGTCACGCCAGGCAAGCTCTGCACTCAGACTTCGGACTCACTACGGGACGTGAACAAACCAGCAGCCAGAGCCTAGGCACAGCTCGGGCAGCACCACGGTGCCGGTAGCAGCGGGCTCCAGCCTCACCTCCACTGCCCAAGGTGCCGAACACCCCGTCTCCCCGCCCGCGGCCGCACTGCCCTGGGGTGGCTCCCGGGGCTGGGCGGTGCGGTGCAGCCTGGCGGCGCTCCTCCCGCCGCCGCCCCTCGCAGGGCGGGCCGGGCAGGTATCGGCGCTGTCTCCGGGCCTTGACGCCGGCTCGCGCCCTGCGGCCGGGCTGCCCGCTGCTGTGGGCGGGCGCGTGCGGCGTTGCATCGCGCTGGGAGGGTGGCACGTGGCGCCGCGCCCCGTAAGGCGGAGGGACGGTGGCGGTGTCTGCGGCGGGGGCACGGCGGGGCGAGCCAGCGCAGCCGGCAAGTCGGTAAGTGGCTGCCTGCCGCCGTGGCCGCCTTTGTGCGACGGATGGAGGGGAGTGGGGGTTTCGGGCGGCGCTGCTGGGGGGTTCCATGACTCTCGCATCCTTCCCGGCCGCCCTTTGTTAGCGTTTCCCAGCGCGTCCGCGTGCTTTCGGCTCCGCTGAAAAGCAGAACCCGTCAGGAGGATGGCTCCGTCTCACCCGGCGCCTCTCAGAGCGGCACCGCTTTGTCTGAGCGCCGTGAGCCGTTTGTCACAGCGCTGCCATCGCGTTCCGGTGGGCGACCGAACCCGGCGCTCGTCGGGTGTGAGCGGCGTGTGGGCTGCGCCCGTCCCTCCCCGGGAGCCCGTTCCCCAGGTGAGCCGGGGTGGGGCTGTTCTGTATAGGAAACCGTCCTCTTCTCCTTGGGAAACGTGTGTTTTGGAGAGAGCAATGCGATCTGCACGTCTTTCTTTCTGTGTGTCATTAACGGCTTTCTTGGCGACCGGGGTGTTAACATCAGTAAATGATAAATCCGCATCTCTCTGGTTGTGGTCCGGTCGTAGTTCTGCCGCTGCTCTGTCGTTTCGGGGTAACCCGCCTTGCTAGAAGCGTACGGTACCGGCGGTGGGCAGCGACCTGGAAACCACAGCCGTGCGCCTGAAAAATTAATGCTCTGACAATGGTGGCACGGAAAACGATCCGCTGCTGCGGGGAGGGGGGGCACGGACAGCCGCGGCAGTGCCGGGCGGTACTGAAAGCCGCTGCACACCCGAACGTTGTGTGCCGTCTCCAAATAGCGTGCAGCCGTTGTGCAGGGAGAGCGAGCGAGCTCTTTCCCTAGAAACAGAGCCCCTCGCGCTGCCCAATGGCAGCCGTGTGTGGCAGGTGCTCTGTTTTGGCAGATTGAAGACAATACATTGGGGTCAGAACTGGTTTTTTAATTTGATGTGGAGTAATGCAGGCTGAAGAGATTCCCATCACCAAAATAATTCCAAGCACACCATGCATCTATGTATCTGTATCAGAACGTAGATCAGTAGACACATTATGGTGAGAGTCTGTAACAAAGCCGCCAGTATATTCTAACACAGCAGTAATTACCAGTTCTGCACGTATTGTGCTTCATGCAGTTTGAATCCAGGTCAGGAACTCATCGTATTCATAAAACCAGCTCTTCCCTGCCTGGTATTGGTCCGTAGGTCTGGAGGTTGTGTTTGGGTTGGGATATTTCATTCCAACAATGATCCTGAATGGAACACTCTGAGTTTATTGAAACTTTACACGGAAGTGATTGGTATATTTATTAATGTCACAGTTTTATGATAATTATGAGAATTACCCAGAAATCTTTATTAATAAATATGGCATGTAGCAAAGAGATTGCTCCCAGTTGCTATTGGGTCTGTCTTCTCCAATAGGAAAACGTATCTCAAGGCATCCCCTCCTCAAATTAAGGAGTCTTTTCAAATACCCACTTGGATAGTCCTGCATTTTAGAGAGAGTTGATTCACACTGGTGAGCAACAACAATTTTTTTATTGCATATGCTGTATAATGTCATTTTTAAGAGTGCAGTGATGGCAGACGCGCTCAGTCCAAACCAGGAATGTCCTGTGATGTTCTGTTCTAAGACATCACCTTTGCTCATTTTTTATTTCTTTAAGTTTGTTTCTTACAGGTGATTTTGGTTTGTTGTCTTGTGAGGGTTACGCAGGTGGTAGCGGGGCTGAGCTGATAATCCAATGAGAATGCTGAAATTCTGAGGTTTTCTCCTGCTTTGCCACGCAGTGGCATATATACTGCTTTGCCAGTTATCTCAGTCACTGAAAATTGATATATCCTTGTGAACAACAGTGCTCAGCCTTATTTCAGTATGTACTGACTGTAGATGTCAGGAAAGGTCTTTTAAAATATGAAATTCCTGACCTAATAAGCATTGGGTGAAACATGATGATCAGTTCATGAACATGAATATATTTTGTTGTTGTTTTACATGGAATTTTTATGTAGACAGCATCTGCTTAAATGTCTCCATCGTGACTTTTTTTCCTCACAAGCCAGAACAAGGATTTTTTTCAGATTCTGAATAATTTACATTTGAAAATAGCTGACGCTGATTGTTAGGAGGAATTTTTTTTTCCCTCACACAAAATCAGCGCACGGCCTTTGTTCTGTAAAGGCTCAAATGAGAGAATTATAGCAAATACAGACAAGCCTACCACTGGCATTTAGAAAAGTACGGTCAATTCCTTTGGCATAAACAGCCTCAAGGCAGTGTGGTTGCATGGAACTGCCTTTAGTGTGGTGTAGATGCGGAGCTGCTCTGACCACATAGATGCTTTCATTGATCCTATGTGTTTGAGCAGGATTTAATAAAGTGGTCTGAAATGCATGCTGGAATGGAATTCATTGGTTTCACATAATGTGATAGAATGCCACATAATGTTGCAGCATGAACTGTAATCACATTAGTGCTACCACTGGACAGGCCAAATTCTGTTTTTTATCTGTTCAGTCAGAGTTGGATAAGACGCATGTTTGTTTCCGTGGTGATCCTCTGAGTTCTGTCTTTAAGAAACAATGATTGCTGTGTCGACCTTGTGCTTATTGTTTCATACCACTTCCTGGAGGCACTCCTCTCGCTTCTCTGCCTTGCATATTACACAATTTCTTTGTTTAAGAACAAAAATACATTTTGTCAGAAGCATATGACATTTGCACTTAGTTTACTTTCAGCATTTACATTTATGATTTCCTACAAAGGAATAAAATTGTCTTGTTACATATCAATTTTAATTAATAATATTCAAGAGCCAGTGTGTTGCATGGGCTGAATCACAGTCATTTGTTTAATTAAGTTTGGGGGGAAGAAAAATGTAAGGATCTTGCTGTGGATTACCCTGGGTAAATGGCTTATGCTGCAGTTGTACCATACATCTTAAGTGAATATAATTCAAATGCTATGATAAATGTGTGCTCTACATTCATGCACTTTTAAAGATAGTTTAATTTCTCCTTTATGTGGATGCCGCTTGCCAAATTACAGAACTACCAGTTTCATATCTCAAAGAAGCCCATTTAAGAACTTACTGTCAGCTATCTCAGCTCATGGGACCAGGTGCTGTCGCTAAGCCATTGTAATTATCACCTTTCTGCTGGCCACTTTCACCTGTGGTAACTAACTCTTAGAGAGTGAAATCATTAAAGTCAAGCACTTCACATCCCCAAAATTGCCAACTCTATCATTTTAGTTATAACAACTATCTAGCTTAATTTTCTTCAACCGCATTGCCTTCAGAAAACCTATTTATTTAGGTCATTTTCATATAAAAGCTTTCCTGGTGCTCTAGTGCTCAGACAGGCAAAATGCAGTACATGCATTATTGACCTGCTTGTACGTGTTTTTTCATTGCTCAGCTTATTCTGAAAGCTAGCAGTTAGAGCTGGGCAGCTTGATGAACCCGGTGATGGGCAGAGAGGCTGCTGTGGCAGCGTGCTGCACAGGGATGAGATTTGCTGTGAACTGAAGATGTGGAGGGAGTGGGATGAGAAGAACTGAACTGAGCTGTACAAAGTACTTTCATGTGGCTCTTCAAAGCAAGTTGATTTTGTTCAAAGTAACATGCAGTCTTTCCCTGTGATCTTTAATAAATTCACGTGTGAAACTGTTTAGCAGAGAAAAATGAAGATGCAAAGTTACCTGTGGAGCAGTTTGGCACAATGTAGAAGAGAGAGAAAAATATTGATTGAAACCTTTGTAAATCTGTGGGCATATGTTGGCGCACAGGTGATATAGTTTGGTTGTAGGACCGTTTGCCAAAAAATTTAACTATCTCCCCTCTAATAAATCTTGTTTGCTGTGAAACTTTGTCAGGTCTTAATTATGTGAGCTGTAGGTAGTGACCTCTTCTCAAAGGTCTGCATTTTCACCATCTTCAAGAAATCCTGCACAAATTTTTGGTCTTATGTCTTCAGAATATTGTAGTTCTCACACGTTCACCTGTGAAAACTTTAGCAAATAAAGTGAGAAATTCTGTGTTTCTCATTAATGCCCAGTACTACAGAGCATTTGTAGCGGTGACTTTGGTGGTGCTTACTGCATATGCAGTTGGCATCTAGTTGGAGAGGGACTGTGAATATTCTGGATACACAATTAAAGTTAAGTCATTTTATAGGGTAGAGACACTGAGGTTATAATCAACAGGGATTAGGTGGTAGTTCTTCCGAAGATCTGTGGTTTGTGGTGAGTTGTGGTGCTAAATAAACAAAGTCATGCTACTGTGGTAAAGACAAGCCTGGAATTGTGATGTGCAAACAGGACCTGCATGAAGGATGTGAGAAGTGATACTTCCAGCCTTGCAATAATCCTCATCTCCTATATCATTGTATCCAGTTGGAGTGAACACTTCGAGAAAGATGCAGACACATTGGAGAGAATCCAGAGTAGAGGAATTAGAACAGTAGGAGACTTAGAAAACATGGGCTTTGAAGAAAGGTTGGAAGAAAGTTGGGGTTGTTTCAGCTCCAAGCAAGGAAGAGTGGCAAGGTGAGCACAACATGATAACCTTCACATGTCACAGAGCTGCTGTGAAGCAGTATTCTCCACACCTGTGCTGGCTCGGGTGATATGTAACAGGTTCAGCGTTAGTGAAACTGAGCAAAGGGATTGGTCACTGGATTGGAGTTTTGAGGATTTTAGAATCGTTAACTGTTGGAGTGTTAGTTGGGAACAGTGTATATGTGTTTGATTCTTTCAGGAGCAGAGTACTGGGATAGATTACACTTTGAGGTCACCTCTAGGCCTGTGAAACCGCAACACTTTGCTTCCTGGTGTTGACCACGTTGTGACTTGTCCCCTCACAAATGCTGTTATTTGACAGATTGCCTGTATGTGATGTTCTTCAAAGAGAGCAGGTGTGTGAGCAGAGGTGACCAAACTTACAATCTCTTTTTTAGGGCCAAATCTCACATCCACTCCTTTCTGCCCTGACACCAGATAAGGTGCCTTCTATGAAAGGAGAAAGTGTGAAGGACTGAAGTGCTTTGGGAACCTAACCTGAGATCCAGGAGGCAAAGGGAAAGTGACAGGAATTGGAGAGCATTGGTACAAAGTTCACAAGAAAAAGGACTGTGTGATGGGTAGGATAGTACACGAACACAAGACATGAAGAAAGGGAAAGGAGAACTTAGGCTTTGGGGCAGATGACAAGAATTTGGCAAGGAACGAAAGAAAGTGCAAGAACTGAAGTTTCCTCATAAGGATTTTGACTCTTTGTATGTATTTATTTTAACTTTACTGATGTTAGTGATTTTTGTTTTACCCACCTAACCCAAGCTCTAATGGGTGCACAGGGTGGATCTGCCCAGCAACAAGATAGGAGGCAGGGGCAATAAACTGGAACACAATGGGTTCTGTCAGAATATGAGGGAAAACTTCTTCACTGTGCGGGTGATGGAGCACTGGCACAGGCTGCCCAGAGGCTGTGGAGTCTCCTCGGAGATCTTCAGAAACCGCCTGGATGTGGCTCTGGGCACCTGCTCTGGGTGTCCCTGCTAAAGCGGGGGTGGGACCATATGGACCCAGTGGGCCGTGCCAACCTCAGCCATCCTGTGTTGTCTGTGTGCATGTTCTCAATGGAGAACTGGAGCTGTGTGCTGACAGAAGCTGTGGTCTCTGGCATCTGCGTCATTTATTGCAGAAGCAGGAAGACATCTGAAGAAATTGAGTTAGAAGGAGGCTTAATTAAAGCATTTTCATTCACTTGAATGATAAGCTTAGCTAAAGGCACTGAAAACTAATTAAGGCTTCCTATTGCAATTCTGACTTTTTCAAACATTTGTCTGGGTTTTTTTGGTTTCTTTTTCTTTTTTAAACTTCAGCGAATAATAGAGATAGTGATGTAGATAAAGACCAGACTCTAATTCTCACCTAGCTTAATGTGAAGCATTAGTTATTGCTTTCCC
This sequence comes from Pavo muticus, assembly GCA_016647715.1. Classification (NCBI taxonomy): domain Eukaryota; kingdom Metazoa; phylum Chordata; class Aves; order Galliformes; family Phasianidae; genus Pavo; species Pavo muticus. The sequence goes on along the minus strand of JACDJE010000435.1, from coordinate 4,141 downwards.
AGCCCTGCAAATGACGTGAAACAGAGCAGCCTCTTATGACAAGAAGATCAAAAAAGCCTTACTTTCCTATTTCTGCTTCTAGTGGCAAATAAGGCACATTTTCATACCTTTCTTCAGAAGAAATCTTGTCATCAGCTTTCACAAAGCTGTCAGAGCATCAGAAGTTGCTATGAAAGAAAAAATGTGGCTGATTTTTTCCTTTCCTGTTCCAAGCCTGCAGATACTCAGCAGTAGCCTGTGTGGCCTGTTTGGGGGCTGTGATGAGGCACAGTGCTCTGCTCCCAGCCCTGAAGCTTTGGCACTCGCTGCTGCTTGTGTTTGGAGGAGTGAATGGCACCCTCATCTTGTACATGGGGCTTTGGTATTGTTTCTAACCACCCTATTCGGTCTCTCCCTGCTGCCAGTGCAAGGATGGATTGTACTAAGCAACTCTGCTGTATTTTTTCTGGCAATTAGTCTTTCAAGCACCCACACAGTCTGCTGAACATTATCATGAGTTACTAGGTTCTGTATCCTGATACCAGCGCCTGATATTTAATAAATTTCGTGCTTCAGGTGATTGTGTTTCCTGAGATGGGATGGAGGGCCTACTGGCTGCCTGGTTTGGGTTACAGGCCGCTGTGGATGCAGGAGGAGCAGTGCTGGTGTATCGGCAGTGGTCAAAGGGTGATAGTGGGATGAGGTTTGTGGAGACTATGTAGTAGCTTTTGCCATATCTACCAGCACAGCTGAAAAAAGTAGATAACCTTTGGAGCACCATAGTGCTGTGACACACTTTCCATCAGTTAAAGGCGTTCCTCAGCAGCCCTTCCAACCAAAGACTACAGACCAGAGACATCACTTAAATATATTTTTTCACCACCTGGATGTTTTTTGTGGAGCTATTTTATATTGTCAAAAGGAGCAAAAGAGAAGGTGAAGGCTCATTAGTAATTCCAAAGGGAAGTTGAATGTTTTGGCTTGTCAGACTGAATGGTGACTGTGACTGGGTCCTGTTCTGCACAGTTTTATCTGCAGACTACTTGTTTTCAAGTTGTAGTTTCTCTGCTTTGAGAAATCACCTTCAATTTGGCGTAGATTGAAAACCAGGACAGGCCATTTCAACTCTAGGTGATTCTGAGATTCTCTTCTAAGGTATTTGGAGGAGTAGTTGTCCATTTTTGGGAGAACAGGATGGCTCTTCAGACTTACAGCAGTAACTGCTCAGTGAAGGATAGTTCTCCTGAGGAGGAACAGAGCTTTCTGCAGCTCACTCTGCAAAGCTTTGATCCCTTGGATGTCATGCTGAATGTAATGAAAGGCTCATCTAACCATGTGTTGTGAGACAGAATGTGCAAGTATTGTCCTAGATTTGTGAATTGGCAGGTGACCCAGAGACGTCTCTATGGAGGACTGGAGGACCTACTTGGCTTACACTTGACATTTTGCCAGCACTAGAGCAGACGGGAATCAATGCTGAGGTGAATGACTGCATATGTAGGTAAACCTTGTAATGCATACACCGACTTTGTACTGTTACATTTGGCTTTGTACTGTTTTAAACCTTAAAGACCCTTGTGACAGGTTGATCACAATTCTGTGGTCACATTTGAACTTTTTTTTGGTGATAGGAATTCCTTTGCAGCATTTCAGTGGAAATGCCTCTTTGTCTGACCCCACATCCAAGCAGTGGTTGTGCTGCCTTGGTCAAAAGGAGAGCTTGTTGTGTTGCTGTAGGATCACTGTGGGAGCACCTTCTGTACACATATGCCAGGGTTGCACCAAAGGGATGCCAGGAAGTCCTGTTTCCTAACAAGTATGCATGTTCAATTTCTGGTGGACAGTGACACTGCATTGTGTGCATATGTGAAAAACATGAGATGACATCTTTTTGTCAATAAATGCTGCTGTGATGGCATCATTGCTAGGAAGGTGTTGCCCATACAGTCCTTCTTTCACTTCTGTGTCAGGCACCATTTTGTCAAAGTGCCCCTCTGCTGCCATCTGTTGTAGGGCAAATGTAACGGAATACTGGCGGGAATGGTCAACCCCTACTGCCATACCACCAACATCTGCCTCTGACATTGTGGGTCAACATAATAAAATAGGAGGTGTTACTTTCAGAGCAGCTCTCGTACAGCACCATGTCTGTTAAATGTGCTGTACAATCACAGACCTGTAGAAGGACAAATGTGCACTGGGGCTGGAGCTGGGAAAGTCTCTAGTAGTGTCTTTTTTCAAATTGCTATCTGGTGACCTTCATGCATGCCAACTCTGTATTTGTTTGCTTTTGGTCTCGTGCTCCATGGATAGAGCTTGTGTTGAATTCTGCATCTGCAGGGACAGCAGCACCAGCTTTGCATTTCTCAGCAATTAATTGCAATTACCCACAGTCTCTTATCACTTAAGTTTCAGCTCTTTCTTGTGATTTCAACCTGCCAGTCTGCAAACAAAGAACCTACTTGGAGTTCTGCTTTATGCCCTTTCCTGACTGTGAGTGTAACTTTCCAAGCCTGGAGCATCTCCAACCTAGGGCTGTTCAGCCTGGAGAAGAAGAGACTGAGAGGGGATCTTACCAATGCTTATAAATCTTAAGAGTGGGTGTTAAGTGGATGGGGCCAGGCTCTTTTAAGTGGTGCCCAGTGACAGGACAAGGGACAATGGGCATAAACTGGAACACAGAGAGTTCCATGTGAATATGAGAAAGAAAGACTTTGAGGGTGACTAAGAACAGGAACAGGCTATGAGAAGAGTAAGTAGGTAACTAATGTGGGTGTTTTCCTGGGCAAGTAACAATCTGAAGACATTTATTTAATTAATGGAAGATGTATATCTGATAGGACTAGAGGGAATGGTTTCAAGCTGTGCCAAGGAAGATTCAGGCTGGATATTAGGAAATACTACTTCTCTGAAAGAGTGGTCAGGCACTGGAATGGGCTGCCCAGGGAGGTGGTGGAGTCACCGACCCTGGAGGTGTTCAAGGAATGTTTGGATGTTGTGATGAGGGATATTGTTTAGCGAGAACCATTGGTGATAGGTGGATGGTTGGACTAGATGATCTTATAGGTCCTTTCCAACCTTAGTGATTCTGTGATTCTGTGATTCTGTATTTCAATATATTTTACCTAATAACCTATTGGTATGTGGAGATGGGATGGTTTTGTCTCCATAAAAACATATGGACTGAAAGACCAATGGCTGTGTTCAGGCCTTTCATTGGGTGACAGAATGAGTACACTGTTTGCTGGCACTTCATAATTGTCTGGAGTTTGTACATGAAGTAAGTGAGCTCTTCATTTAATGCTCAAAGGTTACCCTCCAAAAACATTCCAGCAATGTTTGCCTTTTAAATTTCTATAAAATACCACAGGAGAGTCTCTGCAATGTAGGATGCAGATACAGGTGACTGCAGACATCTGCGGCTGCATCAGGCCCTACATTCCCTATAAGCACGTTTGCTACAGACACGCAAAATGCACGTAGTTCACAATAAATGAAATGACAGCTGTCTTTCTTACTTAAATGGTAAAAAAAATATCTGATGTACATATAATGAATGAGTTAATGCTCTTGTCCTTGCGGGCACTCCTGGTCCAGCTGCACACAGTTGTGAACCCAGTTCCCTGATACGCTTCCTGAGAACAAGTGAAGCACAGCTGAGCTTGAGAGAATGTCGCTGCTGGAGCAGCTCCACTGGTGACTGGATTTTATCTTTGCTGTAAAATGCTTTATTAAGTTCATGAAAGATTAAGAGGAGAAGCAGCGCTTTGCCACGCATATATTTGGTTTCTTGTCATCAGCGTATGCTCTCCTCCTCTTGCCCTCGTGCTTCTGGCCTTCCTCCAAGTTGGTGCCATTTTTGCAACTCATGCCTTATTTTTTTTTTTTCCTTTTCTGATAATGGAATGCCTAAGATTTTGCTGAGGTGTGGTAAGAGTGGCATTATTCTTTCTGTTTTCATACAGTGTTATCTTATTTGGTACAGGATTTTCTTGAAAAATAATTGATGTTCACATTCTTATTTTATCAACTGCAAACCACGCTTATTTTGCACTTTTTTCCTGGGACTCCAGCATCATGATGTTCAACCTCATTTTATATATATATATTTTTTATTTATTTATTTACCAACAAACAAAAGAAACGTGCTTCATTTGCCTTG